>APFE031333367.1:415923-426275 GCA_000404065.3 Pinus taeda
TTTGTTATTTTATTT
Source organism: Pinus taeda (assembly GCA_000404065.3). NCBI lineage: Eukaryota > Viridiplantae > Streptophyta > Pinopsida > Pinales > Pinaceae > Pinus > Pinus taeda. The sequence goes on from APFE031333367.1 coordinate 415,939, forward strand.
TATGTTTTCATTATTTTATTTTTGAATTTTAATGTTTTTCGGGGTCATGATAAAATATTTTACGCCATTATTTCAAAATGTTGAAATTTTACCCTTGAAACAAAAATGTTATCCTAGCATCAACACTTTTCGCTTTGAGGGTGTTTTTTGGACAATTTTTGCACAAAAAATTGGTTTTCACCGCCATTTTTAAAACATGTTGAAAATTTACCCTAGAAAAAAAGGTGTTATTCCAACATCAACACTTTTCGTCTTTAGCACTGTTTTTGATGTTTTTATGGGGTTTTTTGGCCAAAGTTTCCGTTTTGAGTTTATAGTTGTTTTGTGTCGCCATCAATGCCAAAGGGGAAGATTGTTGGTCACTGGTTATCATTGATGTCAACCCAAGCAGCACTAAGGGCTACCCTGATCTTGCATGAGAATTTTGACTTGAAAAATCATCCTATTATGAGTCAAGGATCTTCTAGATGGATTCTACTCATGAAGATGTTTCCATTCATGTATTTCTTCACGGTTTGAGAGTTATTCGTGTCTGAATTTAGTAACCTAGTTAGTGGGATAAAACCCCATGGGGTTGTGGCATGGAACTCATCAGTGGTTATGGTCATTGAATAGTCAATAACTGATAATTTTTTATGCTCCTAAAATCCCTCTAACGTTCACTTAAGGACCCTCTCAACTCGAGACATTTGACTATAAATAGTGCCCCTTATATCCTCCTCTAGCAAGCACTTTTCAATGAACTATCTTGTGAGAATACCACTTTAATTTTTTTGGCCCTCATGAGCTTCTAATGTAGGGTTTGTTGCAGGGAGTTTAAGGTTTCGTTGAGTTTTAGTTAGGGCGCAAAATTATGATCAAGTTTGAAGGTTTGTTTTAAAGTAAGTTTAGAGCCTTGGATTCTAGGATTTCACTGCTTCAAACAGGTCATTCTGGAATATTCACTATAATTTTTTTCTATGAAGCTTCAGAATCTGAAATTAAAACCCATTTGAGATGACATCGTGATGAACCTCGTGACCAAATTGTAGATCTTGGTTCACTATATTTTCAGAGATATGATCTAAGGAATTTAGTGTTTTTGCAGGCTTTCGAATTCCATGTCAAACAGGTGACCTAAGGAAAATTGTCATAACTTTCTCTCTGAGAATTGGATTCAAATTTCGTAAATAGTGAAAAAAAGAGGATGGAAATTAGTTTGTTGGGCATCGTTTTCAAGGCCAAAGGTTGAAACAGTAAGACGCAACACTTCGTACAATTTCTCTCTACTAAACTAGTCTATAATCAGGTCATCGTGAGACGGAATAAATCGTTCGTGAAGAATTGAGTCTTGATTAGACATGTGGGATTGGAAAGAGGACTCAGAGGGCTAGCATAGGATGAAATTTCAGACCTTGGAGATCGGAAATTACAAATACAACAGATTCAATATTGAGCTCCTCGAAGGCAACAAAAAGTATGCATTCAAGGATCACTGCAGTAAGGACCACACATCAACAATCAAGGGTAAGTATGCTACAACAAGGTATGTATGATTAGTGTTTGCATTTTAATTTTTAGTATCATCTCTGACATATGTTTTTGTAGGACAACGTAAGTATATTGTTTTGTATTTATTTGGGTGTTTCTTGTTAATACATGTGCAGGAAGGATGACGCTTTAGGACAACTCAGTTACATACTAAAATGACATGAAATGCCAAAGTACCGTTACTTGAAGAAGACACAACAATACCTCAATAGCTCCAAGTGATCCAAGAAGCTGTGTCAAGTCAAGCGTCAGGTCTTGGCAAGAGTTAGTATTATAAAAGATCATCATTATAAAATTGTAAACGAGTCATTATTGTAAAAAGATCAATCTGCCTAGAGTTGAAGAGGCATTGTTGGGAGGTATAAGAGTCATTGTTGGATGATGTCCTGGTTAGGTTGCAGGTCATAGTGTGATTTGGAAATTGGTCAAGTACAAGAAAATTATTTTAAGTCATATTGTATTGTGGATCATTGTCCCTGGTATGGGAGTCCACACTCTTGTCTCATTTCTAGTCATTATACGGTGGCAGGGAGGTGTTAGGCAAGTGCATGAACTCTCTTATTGGTTGGAGCCTATGAACACTTTAGGCTAGTAGGTTAGTCTAGGATGTTGGCGCATCCATTAAGTTGACTACTGAATAAACCAGGGCAATGGGGCATCCTTCTAGTGGGATTTGGAGAAGAATGCTTTTCTAGAATTCTAGGAAGTTGTAACTTTTATTTCTGTTGGGGTTGAAGATTAAAGAATTTATTAGAAGAGTGTTCGGTGATTTTTTAGCCGGAGGATATTTTCGACCTAAAATTCTTATGCCTATTGTGTTCTTTTGTTTATTGTTGTTACTAGATAAAAATTAATAATAATTTAATATTAACTAATGCTCTGAAAATATTTAAAAGTGCTAATTGTTAAGGAATATTAGTTCAGCCCCCCCCACAACCCCTAGTATTTCCAACTATCGAATCTGATTATAATGGCATCTCTCCTCATGTTTACCGTGGTTGGCATGGTTAATTTAGGTAGACCTGCGGGGGGTGTTACAGATAGGTATCAGAGCATAGTTGCACTCTCCTTGGGTGAAGGTGCTTGGTCATGCATGCATGTTAGTTGCATGCATGTCTCTTACACTTGTATTCCATGTGCTTGTTGTAATGCATAATGATTGATCATGGTTGTAGTAAGGTTGTCACGAGGAACTTGATGTTGATTTCATGGAATACATCGTCAGGAGTATATGACTGGTTACATGAGTATATGCATCTTGATTACATCCTTGTATGTTGGGTTTCATTCTTGGTTATTTGATTACATGCATCAGCCTTGTAGCTTGATTACAAGAATTGATCGCTTATGATCAACTACATGAGGTTATGTGTATATGTAGTTGATTAAGCATTGCTTATGCAGGTTTTTAGTTGCATGAGGCAATGTGTACAATGGAGTAATGGTTTTGGTAATGCATGTATGGTCTTGGTTATAGTTATGCATGAATAATAGGTCAAACATGCATTGTGAAGTCATGGTATGCAATTTAGGTCATCAGGGTCATATTGGTATGTTATGATGCTAATGTGTTGGCTGAAATAGAGTAGGAGATGAAGAGCATCATAGTGGGATTGCAACATTGGACTTTGGGGTAAGAGAAGATTTTCATATATGTATTGTATGTTTGGCATATAGGTATGTAAGTCAATGATTGTTATATGCATTAGGTTTATATACATTAGGGTTATGTACATGTCTTTTGATGTTATGGTTATATTCATGATAAATGTTAGCTGATTAGTGTAGTTATATGCGCATGTGTCATGTTATCACTTAGGATTTTATCTAGAAGTTATTAGAAGAAATAAAATGACCGAGGTAACCATAAACCAACTTTTGAGCATAGGATCTAGCCAACCTATGGCTCAGAGAGAGCTCTCTCTATATGATTTAACTTTGTTTGCTGGGATTTCAAGCTAGTTATGAATGTTCAAAGGGGGTTTTAATTTTTATTAAATATTGGATGGTGGCATCCTTGAAACATATGGATAGAATGATGGCTCTAGAACATTGGGCTATGAAGTCAATAGAAGGGAAATAGAACTGGATTATATCACTGAAGGGAATGTTTAAAGGGCAAGGTAGCAGAGTAAAGTGCAAGTCTTTGGAACAGGGGGTGAAAGGGAAATTAAGAATCCTTTGGTTTGGATTAGCAAGAAAACAACCTAAATTAAGGAGCAATTAAGAATTCCTTAACGTAGATATCAGTTGAAAACATTTATTTGCCTAGCTGTTAAAACATAGAGTAAGTAAACAAATTCTGAGATATTGTTCTAGTTATAGCATTAAGATTTAGAAATACATTAAAGATTGTGGAAAAAATTTAAGAAAGATAACAATAACATGAGAAAATACTTGTTTGCACTTCGCTTAATACATGAATCATGTGAAATATCTTGTCTTTATTCATCAATCCATCTTGCTGGCTCAGTCAGTGATACAATAGATTTATAGTCTTTTGATCAATAAGTCTATAGAAATGTCTAAGAATCCACACTGCATACTTCGAATTGTGAAGTATTTATACAAAAATTATTACAAACTATCTCAAACTAGCTTGAGATTTAATCTAGGAAATAGAAATATCTTCTAGCAAGAAGATAGAGACAACTATTGAACTACTTGTTGCTATCCCTTGTATTTTGGTACTACTTCCTTTTATGGTTTGATTTCTAGCCCTTTATGTTGCCTTACTATTTTGATCTTTCATGTTGGAAACTTCATTCACTTTTGGCTTTCATCTGATACACTTTGACACTGATACTCTTTGACTTTGATGACCTGTCAATATCCTTTACTGTGTTTTTACTTTTACAGTACATTTTAACTTTTTACTGTGTATTTCAACAGTAAATTATTTACTTTTTTATATGCATCAACATATGGTAATGGATATTGATCAACTTTTTGTATGTTTGATATATTTGTCTTTTGATTGTATGCTCTGTCTGATTCCTTTGTTTTAACAGTCAATGTCTCTGTGTGAATGATTTATTTCTTTGTTCCATGTATAACTATTTTCTTCTTCTGAATGAAATTTTTTAAATAGATTTCCTTTCGAGTCTTGGAGTAAACAAGTTTTGTGACTAGTATCAAAATTGTTTATCCAAGCTCTTGTCTTCTGCTAATTATCTGCAAAATACAATAATCATTAAGAAAACATAGGTTGGCAGGAAAGGAAATTGATGGCTTTATTGAACAGAGATGTCTGGGGAAGGAGTCGTGGCAATGTTTTGAAATTACTTAGAGGTCTAATTGTGTTGCGTAGGTTCAGGGTGGTGCTGGAAGGATTTGATACATCTTATTGTGAGACAAGGCACAAGGAATGAAAACGAGGGTTTTCAGGGTTTTAACGGGCAACTTTTTAAATTTGGCGTGGGATTAGTTAAGTGAACAGTGATGGCCTTGTATTATCTGGGGAGGAGATTTTCCAAGCCATCACACCACTTATGAGGGTCGAGTGGTATTTGGGAGGGGTCACCCAATCTATTGTAGTGATTGACACATAGCAGTTGGGGGGCCAGGGAAAACCACTTTATCGGGCTGGTAATGATTGGCCATTAGGTGCGACCGATATGACTATGGACCTTCAGATGAGGGGGATGGTGATATAGCGACATTCGGGCAAGGGCGGTGCATAGATGAAATGAATTGAGGTGTCGAGGGGCTTAGGAATTTAATCTACGACGGTTTGTGATTAATTAGGACTTTAATCACTGGTATAATCAATCGGGTGGGGTTTAATGATGGGGTTTGACTTCAGGTAAAGGTCGGGCATTGGGTAAGCTCGATATGGTTGTGCGCCATATGATTTGGGCGCAGATGGTCGGTACGGTAGTCGAGTGGTAGTCTAGTGCGAAGGAAATGGACAGAGGTTTAAGGAGGCCTAGGGGCTTTAATTACGGTGGATTGTGATTATTGCGGGGTTGATCATGGGATTAGGGGATCAAACTGGTTTTAATGAAGGTTTAACTTAAATTCACAAAGAATTGATGGGTTAAGTGGGTTTCATCCGGGGGAATAGAATAAAACTATAGTTGATAGTTAAACTATGGGTGGGGATAATAAATAGGGATTTATTTATATAAGAGAAACAAAGGATTATTGGAGCTATATAATTAAATTAGAAATTAATATGAGATGAAATGAGTGGAGATGAAAATAGTATTAAGTGTAATGTAATATTTGTACATTTCCTTTACATACACTTAACTTAGGATAAAATATTTTGTGGGTTTTTGAATGAAATGGGATTTAACATGGTATTTCTCACTTTTCATAGGTTAATGGAGTTTAACCTTAGGAAAAATAGTTTTATTAGGGAAATGAAGGGGAAATGAATTCCATGAAGCGGATTCCAACACTTGATGTCCATATGTCATTAAGCTGAGGGTTTGGCCCCACCAAAAGTTAGAGAAATGCTCTGAGCCTCTTTGACTTGAATGATTTAAAGTATTAGAACATATTTGTGGATAGGAAGTTAGTAAGTAAGAGGAAAAATGAATGAGGGGGAGTTAGACATATTAAATTGCAAACCTTTGTTTTTGTTTCCATACTCGATCACACATATAGAAATATGTGTCTAAGCATGATGCATGTGTTTTGATCCAACCAATTTTATACTTCAGCAACCTTTCTTCTACTTACCCATTACTTACCCTACCATTTTTTCTTCATTTTACATGGGTGCATTTAGACTAGCAAACCCTTAGTATCCATTTTTCTTTTGAAAATTAATCTATATAATTCTAACCTTATATCATCCAAGGGCTCATATTAAACTGGTGAGCTCCTTTTATTTCCTCTTCCTATCTAATGATCTACCAAGATTAAACTGTTTGGTCAAATTTTATTCTCTAACTATAAACATAAAATTCAAAGCATGAAATAACCAAGATTAAACAGTTTGATAATCATGGATTGTGGCATGAATAACAAGTTGCACACAATCATTATTATGCATAAAGTAAATAGTAGCTACATTTAGACTTGCACACTTTCATGGTCTCTTTTTGTTTTTTGGGGTTCATATATTTTCATTTTTTTTACCTTCTCTTTTTATTTTTTTCCTTTGATTTTCTTTTAGGACATACCCTCTTTACATTTTTAAATTTATAAATAATATGGAAAAAATTTGCAGAAAGCAAATGTATGTGCAATATTACAAGGCTTAACCTTATTCAAAATTATGACTCCTATTGGTATAGGAACCTAACAGTGGCTCCACTTGGGGATGGCATTTTCTAGAGAAATGTTAAGAACTCTAAAGATTAGTAGCCTTTGAATTGTTGTTAATGTTACCTTGCAAGGTGCCCGTCTGTGAATCTGCATTAATGATACTTATGACAATAATTCTTTTAAAGCTTAGGGCCTCCTCTTTGGGCTTCACCTTCAAATATCACCATCCAATCCAAACTAGACTTTTGAAAATAAAATATGTACAAATGGGAAATGAAAATTAGTAACTTGGTTCAAAGTAATGTTTTAGCATTCGACCATTCATTGGCCCACCTTCTGTATCTGTACCATTAATTTCTCTCAAGAAGAAGGCATTATTTCCTCTATAAGCATAAATGACATAGGGACATTTCCATAGGAAATCAAATTTCCCATGTTTTCCTTTGTCTTCCCTCCTAGAATCCCACTTGAGCACTTTGTCACCAATGTATAAATCTTCAACCTTGGTTCTCTTATAAAAAACCCTTTTAATCTTTTCCTGCACAACTTGAGACCTGACATAGACCTCTTCTATAGTTTGTTGTAGATGAATAGTTTGGTTGATTCTTCTTTGGATACTATTTTGTTCAACCTGCAATTCTTGAAGTATCTTCATTAATTGTACTCCCAAAGAGGATAGAAAGACAACTTCCATCCCATCAACTAGTTGAAGGGAGAAGTACCAATTGATTTCTTAGTAGTCAATATGTCTGCCTATAAGGCATTGACTAGCTTTTTATTCCAAGTTTTCTTATTGTTCCCTGGTAACTTCTTAATTCTATTTACTAGGCTTTTTTTTGAAGATTTTGCCAATCCATTACCTTGAGGGTAATAGGTTGTGGAATGGCAAAGGGAGATATGGTATTTATTGTAGAAATCTATCATTCTTTTGGATTTAAAGGCTGCTGCATTATCATAATGAGCTTAGTTGGACATCCAAATCTTGATAGAATATTGGTTTCAAGGAAGGTTATGATTATAGTATTTGTGGCTTGCCTTGAAGGTATAGCCTCTATCCATTTTGTGAAATAGTTGGTGGCTATGAGGATCCATTTGTATTGAACAGAAGAGGGTGGGTGAATTTCACCAATGAAGTCTAAAGCCCATTATTGAAAAGATATTTCTATTGAGATTTGCTTGAGGGGTAAAGGTAAGAGTTTTTTCTTCCCCTCAAAAATTTTACATTTGTGTCAGGAGGTCACATATTTTTTGACATCATCAAACAAGGAAGGCTAGAAGAAACCAGCTCTAAGGATTTTATCTACAGTGGTCTTCTAGTAAATGTGTCCTCCATAGTCACCTACATGAAACTCTTGCAAAACTTTGTCAAATTCATCTTTTAATAAGCGATTAAGAAGAATACCTTCACGATGTCTCCAAAACAGAGCATTGTCTAATATACAAAATTTCAAGGATTTAATCTTCAAAAACTTGCTTTTAGTCATAGATAATTTAGGAGGAGCTTGTAAATTCAGTAAAACATAAATAATATCAGCATACCAAGGTGATTCAATAAAGGCCTAGCTGATTAGTGGAGTTGTTATCTCCCCTTCATTATCTATTGATGTAATAAATTTTATATCGAAGGCCTGACAATTTGATTCAACCATGAGCTTGGCTAAACCTTGGCCCTTGATTAGCTTAGTAGGTTTGATTTCTATATAATACTCTCAAATAGTAGCAATCCACTTTCCCCTCTTTCCATCAGTACCATCTTGAGTTAGGATGTCCTTAACTAGTGAATTAGGAATGTAGGCTATTATATGAGAATATAAGATGTATACCCTAAAGTCCTTAATGGCTTTGACTAAAGCCAAGGCTTTTGTTTTCCATTATATTATATTTCAAGGGGGCATCTCTCAAGGCTTTGCTAAAGAAAGAAATGGGTTGTTCATAGCCCTGGTCATTTTTCTACAATAGAACTACAGCGACTGTGTGCTCAAAAGAAAAGGAAAACAAAATGAAATCTCTATCAAATTTAGGACTGATCAACACAGGTGTTTTAGTCAAGGTTAGTTTAATGTCTTCAAAATATTTTTTAGCCTGAATAGTCCATTTTATGGTGGAGTCCTTTTTCAACGTGTTTAGTGATCTAATTAACTCTACCAAGTTAGATATAAATCTTCTATGAAAATTAATTTTTCCTAAGAAAGCTTGTAACTCTTTAATGTTCCTAGGGTGTTTTAATTACAGGATGGCTTCTATTCTAGCAGGGTCTATTCTTATACCATCTTTTGAAATTATGTGACATAACAACTTTCCTTCTTCTAATCCAAACAAGGAATTTTTGGGGTTTAAGGAGATTCCAAATTTCTCGCATTTAATAAAAACTTGCCTTAGATGATCCAAATGTTGATTGTCATATTTTGAAAATACAGTAATATCATCCAAACATATCACAAGGAAATCATGAATTTCTTTTGCAAAGGCTATATCCATAGCCACCCGGAAAGTGGCTCTTGCATTCATTAGCCCAAAAGGTATTTTTACATATAGTAGTAAAGGTAGTTTTGTGTTGGTCATCTGGATAGATGACATGCACTTGAGTATGATAGGTGATAGTTGTAGCGTTATGTATTATACTGATGACTATGATTTGACTATGGATTATGACATGATTGTTAAACTTGGCAAAAGTTGATTTCAATTTGATAGATATGATTGTCTTGATATGTGGAAGATGTGGTTGACATGTGTAAGCAGTTGCAGGAAACATGCTTGGTATTTCCGTGACAAGGTAATAGTTTATGTGCTTATATAACTAACAGTTGGGCGATGCAATAATGCATAGGAAGCCTCGATTGTAGCAAGGAAAAAGGTAAAAGAAAGGAATTGGGCAAGAATTTCTTTGGCTAGGTTTGGAAACCCTAATTCCAAACAAATGAGTGCTTTGCATACATGGAGTCTTCTTAACCTTGATTTTGTTGACATTATGTGAATATTTTATAGTCATGAACATGTACTTGACAGGTATATTAGCTAGTCTCTAATTATAGGTGGATTTGTCAAGATAATTGAAGTCCCTTGAGAGATGGCATGGATATGTTCAGTTGCAAGGCAACAAGCTTGGCATGAAAAGATAAGGTAACTGATGTATTGTTATGTTTATGTATGCACTGACATTATGTGCTTATGGCAGTATAATGCAGGGAGTGGTATAGCAAGAGAGATTGTTATAGCTCTGATACCACTTTTTATAGATCTAACCCAGAAATATAATATAATAACAATTATACCCAAGAAATAAGAAGATAGAAATAGATAGAAATGATTCACTTTATTGATCAAACTCTTAAGGTAGGGCAACACCATACAATCACTCCTTAAGGAAGGAGAACACTCCACAAGCCATAAGCCTGTTCATACAATAATCCTTGACATTATTCCTTGACATCTCTCCATGTGGAGTCTCTAGCCTCTATATAGGTCTCATACATACAATACCATGGGTCATTACCATGGTTCCCTCATACCATCGACTAATACCATGGGCCCATTACATTATTACTAACTACTTGTGGTTCCTTACATGATATGGGTTAACCACC
>APFE031333367.1:426577-443307 GCA_000404065.3 Pinus taeda
TTATTTATTACTATGGACCATCCCATTATTACATTATTACCTTGGGTACCTCCCTTTGTACCCCATATTATCCCCCCTAGGTATATAACATTCCACCCCCCTTAGCATGTTTCATCCTCGAAACATGGGAAGAACACAAATAATAAGATCTACTCAAAAGAGTAGTCCACTGGTACCATGCATGTGCATCTAACCATCCAAGAGAAAGGTGAACCCTCAATCTCGCTGGTGCCTCACTCGCTTGAGATGGAAGTTGACCGTGGTAGCTCTTTTGTGTTGATGTGTAGTAGGTGGACCTTCAATCCTCTCTATATGTCTTGTAGATTGTTGTCCTTGTGGCTAATTAGTTGCCATCTTATTGGTTGTTATCTTGCGGGGTGATGTGGGTGATGATATGTTGAAGTTTTAACCCGCGGTGTCTTTGTCTTTTTCTTTAATTCACCCCTTACTGGAGCTTGACTGTTATGTTGTGGTGCCTACTGTGGTGTCTTATTTTCCAATATTACTTCAACCACTGAGCCCTCATTTGATGTATCAGCACCTGTAACCTTTTCTGCTTCAGCCCCTATTTGTGTTTGATTATCGATCATCAATGGCTCATCATCTGATATGTCAGTCCCTGGAACATGTTTTGCTTCAGCCTCCTTGTACTCTACCTATTTATTGATGGAAATATCTTGTAATGTAATTTTCTTCTTTTTATACAAGAGCTTCAGGAATTTCTTCTGCACATTAATATTGATACTACCCACTGATTCCATCCAAGAATATCCCAAAACAACATCCATATTATCCATCTCTGAAGTATAAAAATCACCATGCAACACATACTTATCCATAGAAGTATTCAAATCCTTGTACACTTGAACATCTTCATCATCCACTTGTGTATTTTCAATGTGTTTTGTTTGAATTTGCAATTTTTTTTCCGAGTTGACGTTTATGAGATTTTTCTTGCAACTGGGATCTATAGACACAATGATTTTCTCTCTCTGAATCAATCCACGAACCTGCAATAAGGAGATACCCGCAGAAAATAACCCTTTAGGTTTCTTAGTTTCCTTCTTCCCTGTAAAAATAAAATCTTCGCTATGTTGTGTGTCTGTCTATGTGAGCTTATCCACAAGATTAGATTTACGGTCAAAGCGCTCTATAAGAGCTTTTTTGAAGGTGCCCCAAGTCAAAAACCTTCCATTGGAACGTTGATGCCATTGCCACCATTGCCATCTTTCATTGTCCAAGTACATGCTCCCCACCATAAATTGAGTCTCATTATCTAAAATGTAATTCAGATTGAAATACTGCTCCATTTGTTCTAGCCATCTGGTTAGATTAGATCCATCAAATTTATACACGTTCTTCTGATCTAGGCCTGCCATCACAAAAAAATTTGGCAACAATTTGAAATGGCCACAATTCCGACAATATTGCTTAGAATCCCTATTATAACCTGTTTTTGGAATAGAAACAACCATTCTGCATCTGCCCATGTGATAGAAATCTTGATCCATGAGCTGGAATTTTAGATCTGCGATGCAACTTTCCTGCCGTCACCAAAATTTTTGAAAAAAGAGCTGATTGTAAATCAACAATATCTCCTTCATCCGGACTCTGATTCAACTGATTGTTTTTTTGAAATTGGGTATTTCTTTACAAAGAATCTAGATTTGCAATGATATTTTGCAGATCTTGCACCAAGACGTCCAGATCTGTGCCACAAACTCACTGCCCCGAAAAATTGTCTACAACCCCACTGATTTTTAAATCAACGATATCTCCTTCATCTGGACTCCGATTCGACCAATTTTTTTTTTTGAAATCGGGTATTTTTTCACATAGAATCCAGATCTGCAATTAGATTTTTGCAGATATTTCACCAAATGTATAGATCTGATCTACAAACTCGCTGCCCCTAAAAACCTGCAAAAAAAAAATAAAAAATCTCCACTTTGTATTGTTATGTTTAGGTATGCACTGTCATTATGTGTTTATGGCAGTGTAATGTAGGGAGTTGCATGGCAAGAGAGATTTCCATGAATGTTGAAGAAGGCTCAGGTTGAGATTTCCTTTGGAAGCACTGGGAACCATGGGGATTGAGTGATCGTGTATGTGGCCAGTCTTGTGCTTTTGGTCTTTTGTGATTGTTGTCCCTAATTTGTGATTTGCGTATGTGTGGTGCATAGTTATGCCACTTAGTTGCGGTGTCGTATTGTTGTTATTTTTTTCATGATCTTCTTCTTGTTTGTTTCTTGGGTTACCTTTTATGTTTTGAATCTTGGAAATTGGTTGGGAAAGAGAAAAGTTAGTGGAGCTCGGGGAGAGTCATATGGTACCCTATAGGTAAGGTAAGACATAGATGAAGCTTTGTGCATGAGTAAGCACAATGAAAGTTAAGACTATGACAGTTGATTGGACTCGTTGGGTCCATTGTGGTAAATGGACTGTGGTAGTACATACATGAAAAGGTAAAGTAAATGGATCTAAGGTGTTAGATGCCTTGGCTATGTTAGGAACGATCGTTCTCAATGTTGTACATGTTGTGCAAGAATAAGTAAGTTCTCTTAACCTAGACCTTATGTTATTTGGTAATTATCTCATGTTCATGATTATGCTGATGTTTATATATATATATGTGTGTGTGTGTGTGTGTGTGTGTGTGTGTGTGTGTGGATGGATGTTGTTGTCTATAGGATGATGATTGTTTTATGCTAATGATTATATATGTATGTATGTATCTATTCCATTGTCTGACAGGGTTGTCAGGGATCATTATTGTGGAGTAATTATTGCTTACACAGGCGAATGGCATGAAGAAGTTTCTGGTCTTACGAGGAATCAATTGAGAAGAGTAGTATCATATGTTTATGAGTTGATATAAGGTGATTATATTATGCCCATGTTATGTTATGACAGGTAACACTAAGATATACATCAGCAAAACAAAGAAATGTGGTTCACGACATGATGGGACAAACATAGAAAAGACACTGGGAGCAAGGCTTCTTGGTAGAGACAATGTGCTTTTGGATTTGAAGTACTATTGTTGTGCATATGTTGTATATATTGTACATGTTGCATCTATGATGGTGTGCGCATGTGGTGTTGTGTATAGATAGCATGTGTACATGTTGTTTATGCAATGTCATGTATAAGATGGTACAGATAGTGTTGTACAAATATTTCATATGAAGTGTTGGGTATAGATGGTATTATGTACATGATGGATATGTGGTGTTGTGTGCACATGTTGTTTATGAAGTGTTGTGTACAAATGATGCTATGTACGTTAGATATGAAATTCTATGTACATATGTTGTTCTACACATGTTGTACATATGGTGCTATGTACATTTGGTGTTGCACGCATGATTATACAAGTGGTGCTATGAGCATGTGGTGTCATGTACATGTGGTGCTATGTGCATGTGGTGTTGTGCACATGTCATGCATGTGATGCTATGTACATGTGGTACATATGGCACCAGTGTAGATGCATGTATTGCATGGTGTTGTATAATGCATGTAGTTGTATGTGTGTGATGTACACTATGTGTATGTGCACATGGCCGAGGAGAAGGCACTGGGTGTTTGTCTGGTGTTGCAACCAATCCAGAGAGCGTATAAAATAAAGACAAAGGTAGAAGCTAAGGGTTGATTAAAGGATAAGTATCAACATTTTATTTCAGTTTTATTATGCATGTGATTTATGATTATGGTATATGATGATTACATGTTATCTATGAATCTGGTTTATGATGGTTACATGTGATTTATGATTTTGATCTATGATGGTTGTGTTTTGAGCTAACCTGATGCGATATGATAAATGATGTTTTGATCAAACATTTAGTTTAACTTGTTGTGACATGAAGCGAACAGGGTTGAAGTGTACCTTATTGACGAACTACCAATGAGGTATGATTTGAGGTTATTTCAATATATTTTAATCTAATGGAAATTATGTGCTTGGAAAAGGAATGCATGAACATGCCTTGTTGGGTGGTTGAAATTGAATACAAGAATTGGCAGCAACATCAAAAGAAATTAAAACATGCAGTAGTATTATGGTAAAGCACTTTAGAAGCAAGGCCATTGTAGGATCCTGGTACCCAATAGTGTCCACTGATTTCCATGAGCATGCTATGACTAGTATGATGGTTTTGAGGTAGGTATATACCTTGCTTTTGTATCTTCCAATGTGAGGAAGCCTTGCCAAGGGATGTATCACTCGAGACAGGGGATGTCAAGGAACTTGGAAGGTGAGTGACTGCACAGAAGGGGGTGAAGGATTTCTCGAGGGATTGTATAGTAGAGAAAGGGAGGTTGCATATATATTGGTTTTTGTCATTAGAATTTCTAGATGGAATCATATGCACATTAGGAGTGCACCTTGGAACAATGGGCTGATAACTGTTCACTAAGAGGACAAGTGGTGCAAGATTATAACGTTGGACATTGGATGCAAATTTGACTTTGTAGTGGATTTTGGACTTCTTGGGAAGGAGGTGAATCCTAGTATTATTTTGAGGGTGGAGGTGTGATCTTATGGATTCCCTTTTTGATTGATATGGGCATCATATCCTTTTATTTTCTGGTTTAGCAAATGTACATATGTGTATATGTGATTATTGTAAATACCGAAATGACATGTGTTATAAAGCTCCAATATGTAGTATGGTGGTTATTTGGTCATGATGTTTTTCTTTTGAGTAGGTCTTTCATTGTAAATATTGCAACAAACTAAGTTATAAAGCTCCATGGGTAGTATGTTTGTTTTTCAATGGTTTTGCTGAGGCCATGGTGTGGTTTAACACCGATGATGGTGTTCCCCAAGGGGGAGGGTTCTATAACAGCCTTGGTGAAAATTCCATGTAATAAAGTTAATAAAGGAAAAATAAGACCACGGGTAAGGGACATGTATTCCAAGCTAAATTTTGAGAAAATATATCCTAGTGGGCATTGCTAGATGTGTGTTTTGGCTAAGGAAAATTGGCAAAGGCTAAGGCAAAGACATTAAAAGGAAAAAAGACATTTTTAGCACATTTATTTATGAATATATAGGAAATTAGGATAGACAAAGGTAATAGGTCACAGGTTGCATGTGAGGAGGTAATTAAAGGAAAATAATGAAAAATGAAGAAATTAGAGGCCTCATGCATAAAAAGACTTCGTAGGATCAGTTCATGGCTTTTTTCAAGTTCAAGTTTGGAGATCTCTCATTATTCTCTCTATCTCTCACTCTCTTTGATACTTAGAGTTTTCTTATAGCACTCTAATTTGGAGCAAAGGAAATGGGAGGCAAGGAAAGTAAAGTAAAAGAAAGAAAGGAACAAGGAAATGAAAGTAGGATCAAGCAACTTAAGCAGGAATACTTGTAGGTAACCTTTTGCATGTGTGATTTTCTAGCTGGTTTGGAAATGCATGACTTTACATGTTGGTGTATGGTACTCTTTTTGTCGGTGGCATGGTCTTTCTGAGTTATGAAAATGGTTTAGCCTAGCCTAGCCCTTTTCTGGATGCCATGGTATGTTAGGATGTTTATTTCAGTATTTGAGATTTGGTTTGTTGGATGGATTTTGGAGTTCGGGGCAGAGGTTGTCTCAATTTCCACTCCCAAAGACATAGGAATATCTTGACAGGTTTTGGTGGGATACATGTGAAAGCTTGAGGGAGAAGTCTCAGTGTTGGGCAGCGGATCCCCCCATAGCATGGTTTTGGGGCCTAAAGCCTGATTTTTGGTCAATGTAATGTAAAGACCCCAAGAAATGTGGGTGTGGAGTGCACGATTCTAGGATGAATCATAGGGTTGTCCGCCCTAAAATAATGAAATTTAATGTAAAGTTGTGTCGACCTACCCATTGTCCATAGACCATGGGATTGTATAAATAGAGTGAGGCTCTAAGTGTAAAGACAATTTTTGGCAAGAAAGTAACAGAAAGATGCGAAGTCAAGGTTAGAAGATAGAAGTCGATCTGAAGTGTATTGGGTCATAGCAGTAGGTAGAGGCTCTGCAGCTGAGTGCGCAGAGACCTAGTAGAGTCTGCAGCTGATTGCACGAACCCTTGTAGTTGAGTGCGTAGGGCAGAGTTGGGTATGTATTGAACTAAACTTGAAGAGAATTATTAATAAAGATAAGTTTGATTCGGCATATTGTGCATCTATTTCGTGGATATATATTTTGTTATGTGTTAATTGTATCGATGAAAATTGGTATGAATTCTTATGTATAAAAACCCTATAAGAAATTAGCGAACAAAACCTAATTAAGGAATACTTGAGTAATTAACACTAGTCACACTGCGGCTAGAGCTGGGTGAATGCAGTACCACAGGATGAAAGGAGCTCGCTGGTGCGCGTAACCTAGGAA
Source organism: Pinus taeda (assembly GCA_000404065.3). Classification (NCBI taxonomy): domain Eukaryota; kingdom Viridiplantae; phylum Streptophyta; class Pinopsida; order Pinales; family Pinaceae; genus Pinus; species Pinus taeda. The sequence goes on from APFE031333367.1 coordinate 432,945, forward strand.
GCATAAAGGTTGAATCATGTACCTATCACCCCATATCAGATAGCCCTAGGTTGTTGAAACCTGGTTCTAGAACCCTCCCATACCACTTCGGGTGAGACCTTAGTCCGCACTCTACGAACTGTTGCAGAAAGGGCCAATAGTACCGAGATTTACTTGGCTAAATCACTTCTGAACCTGGGTTAGGCCCCACCAAGCCAACAAATGGTTCTGTTGCCAGGACTAAGATCTACCTAAGGGATGTCTAATTTCATGCCACTAGAACCCAACAAAGAAGGAAATTGAAGAGTGGTTGGACAAGAAGATTCACGAGTTCGCAACACAGGAAAACAAAACTCCACATGTATATGAGAAAAGGTGGTTGGATCGCTACGTGTATACAGAAATCCATGAGATTTTCTTTGCATCATTTCCTTATAAACTATATTAGTGGATCGCGAGATTAGCTGACAACCAGGGAAGGTGTAGGTTCGACCAACCGATAGTGTGGACTCCAGAATAAGTGTGTAGACTAGAAACATCATAAGATAAGATCGCGCGAGGTGTGGACCATTGGCTCGACTGGATAATAGGGGATTTATCACTGAGTTTGCGGTAGACACGACCATGAGCTACAACAAAGCAAAACGATGTTTTCTCAGGGGACCATGAGGTAAGTATATTAAATATTTGAATACTTGGATTAAGATGTTTTTATGTGAAAAGAGGGTTATGTGAATACATTAATGTTTGGGATGACGCGGAGCAGAAAGATTTATAAAGGTAGTGGGGGATTAGAAAATAGTCCCTTAATTTCACCTTCGTGAGAGAGCGAGGAAGAGCTTGCTTGGATCTCTCTGAGAAGTGCGGTCAGTTTGATAAGGCAACGCATTGTGTAGTTACCATTTCCACCCACACCACCACTTTCTTCACCTCCCTCACCTCCATCTCTACCTACTCCACCTCCACGAGCCCCACAGTTTAGCATGGCGAGCACGATCAAACTACCCATATTCAGAGGAGTAGGGAATGAGGATCTGGACTAGTTTTGGTTCATAGTAAGAGCAGTGTGCGAAGCACAAGGGGTCACGGATGAAAACATTAAGAAGGATACATTGGTGAGCATGCTGAAGGATCGCACACTGACATGGTATATCAAGCACTCTAAAAACCACCAAAAACATAGGGATAACAGAGATCCAGAATGCGTTGAATAGATAATTTAGCTAGCCGAAATCAAAGACACAGTAAATCATCGACTTTAAAGAGATCGTGATGCTTCCAGGCGAGATCACCTAGGATTTGGATTAGTGGTTGAAGAGTATGATCCAGGAGGCCAATATGACGCTAACAAATGCTCAACATTGCACATGGTTTTTGGCATCCCTGACAAGTGTGGGGTCAGGGATGACACAAACCATGTGCGATTTTGTGCATTTGTTAGCGTCATATTGACCTCACGGATCGTACTCTTCAGCCGTTGATCCATATCCTAGGGGGTCTCACCTGGAAGCATCACGATTTCTTTAAACCCGATGATTGACTATGTCTTTGATTTCAACTGGCTAAATTCTTTGTTCAATGCATTTTGGATCTCTGTTATCCCTGCATTTGGGTGGTCATTAGAGTGCTTGATATACCATGTCAATGCGCAATCCTACAGTGCACTCACTAATGTAGCCTTCTTAATGTTGTCATCTATGACCCCTTGTGCTTCCCACACTGCTCTTACTACAAACCAGAATTGGTTCGGATCTTCATTCCCTACTTCTATGAATATGGGTAGTTTGATCGTGCTCACCATGCAAAAATATGGGGGTGGTGGAGGTGGAGTGGGTGGAGGTGGTAACTGTGGAATGCACAGCCTTATCAAACTAATTGCACTTCTTGGAGAGATCCAAGTGAGCTCTTCCTCGCTCTCTCGTGAAGGTGAAATTAAGGGACTATTTTCTAATTCCCCACTACTTTTATAGATCATTCCACCCTGCTTCGTCCCAAACATTAATGTATTCACATAACCCGCTTTTCACATAATAATATCTTAATCTAAGTATTCAAATATTTAATATACTTACGTCGTGGTCCCTTGTGAAAAATTCGTTCTGCTTCACTGTAGCTCACGGTTGTGTCTACCAAAAACTCAGTAATCTAGGTTTGGATTGTGGCAAAGCCTAATATACTGGTCTCAGTTTAGAGCCTAGTGATTCGGTTTGGATTGTGGTAAAGCCTAAGAGACAAGGAGAAGGAAAATCCTCAAGGATAGTGATGAATTTTGGATGGCATTCTAAGTTTTGTTTGGTTGTGATCAGAGCACCGGTTTTGGTGTGATCACAGCTAAATGATGGTGGAGGTGGTTTAACCTCTAGATTCCCTTGGTTATTCTTGGATTGGTTGTTCTATGAGATCCCACATTCATGCTTGGAATATGGCATGAGGGTGACTGGCTGAAAGAGAGATTTGGTTCAACCATGTCTATGGTCGAGTGGTATGTGGAAGTCCCAAACCTGGTGAGATTTTCCTATGATTAATAAAAGCTAAGTTCTCTTAGTTTTGCACTGATTTATATGTGGATTTAATGGTTGTCATATCTCTGTATTTATATGGTTTTATGCTGGTTATAAGCATGGTTGATTGTTTGATTTATGTCATGGTTATTTCATATATTTAATTGTAACTGTTAAATGGATGGATGCAAGACCTAATTGATGATGTAGTAGTTCAATGGACAAGGAGGTGATCCTTCTGGTTATGTTTCCTAAGTTGTTTTAGTCATTTATGCTTTGTCTTGTATCCTAGACTTGTAGGTTGTAGTGATGCCAAGTGTTTGAAAAAATGTTAGTCACGGTTGGGGGTGCTAAGGCCTAGTCCTAAGGGTTACATTTTATTGATAAGCATGGTCATCATGTTTTTAGTAGTTTCTGAAAGTTACAACAAGTTCTAGGCAGAGGCCAGGATTCTGGGCTAGAAAAATGGCTCAAATTGTGGGGTCACTAGCACAAAATTAGCAATTCTGAACCACAATCGCTAGTAGGTAGGCCTGTGAGAGTGACTTTTGGTTGTTGGTAGCTCCCTTGCCCATAGCATGAGAGAGACTTAGGCCTAAGAGCTACAGAATAGCAGTGGGACGCAGGGACAGGTTGTTTGAGTGGATGACTTGTCTCCTGAGGGGTTTGTTGATGATGTTGGATGACTATATGTGATGTTCTATTGATGCCACTTCCTGAAGCTAACATAGGAGGTCGAATTTGATTTTAGTAGCATCTCTCCTCATGTTTACCCTATTTGGCATGATTAATTTAGGTATACATGGGAGGGGGTGTTACACCCTTGAACTATGGTTGATGGTGGCTTTATAGTTGATGGCGAGACAACATCAACTTCTACTGCATGGTCATCCTCAACAAGATTGTTGGGAGCATTATTGACATTCACATCACTTTTCTTGTCCTCATCTAATCAAGGGCATCACATTTGGGCACTCCTAGCACTCGCCTACAACATCGCCTTGTATGATCAACATAACTGAATATTTCAATAGATTCAACTACTTGCAAATTTATTCAATGCATTTAGTAACTAACAATGATTGAAATTATGCTTTCCTACAGGCTATTATTATTTTTGTTTTCCTAAAAAAAATTAACAACATGTTAGTTTATTCATAGTTTATAGGAAATTTCAACAAAGATTTTGCAATAACATGGATTATAATAAAGACAATTCACAATAAAAATAGTAGCATCACAAATTTCATACATATTCCTTTTTGACAGTATCCTTGAAAATCAGATCTACAAAAGGAATTTGTTGTATGTATTCAACTATATCAGTAATTATTTTTTTGATAACTTGTTTTTCCACTTAAAATACCATGCCTGTATTTGAACTTGGAAAATTACTTCCTGTGTGTTGAAATTGACCTAGAATTGGTTACATGTCTTCAATTATATCAGTAAATGTTTTGGGTAAAATGCTTGATGTGTTATAATAAAATGATGTAGATGTTGGAGGAATTCAAATAAAACAAGTGACACCTGGTTCATTTTCTAGTTAAAATGTTGATCTTGTCTAGTTCTTTTTTATAAATTGCTTTATCATTTAAATTGTTCACCCTCATGTCCATGAACACTAAATTTACCAACATAAAACTCAATCAATCAATTTCTTTTTAATGGTTAGTGATTCTCATATTGTGGGAATGGTTCTTAGTTTTCCAATATTGTTTTTGATAAAGATAACAATCTCTAGGCTGGAAGGAAGTTGTAGGCTTGCTTTCCGAAAGGAATTTATCAGCTGAATAGAAGCTCTAGGCTTTCCATAGTAATGGTTAGTGATTCTCCTATTGTGGGAATGGTTATGAGTTTTCCAATATTTTTATTCCTATAGATAACATTCTCCAGGCATGAAGGAAGCTCTAGGCTTTCCATAGTAATGGTTAGTGATTCTCCTATTGTGGGAATGGTTATGAGTTTTCCAATATTGTTATTCCTATAGATAACATTCTCCAGGCATGAAGGAAGCTCTTAGATTGCCTTAGTAATGGTTTCATGGAGATGCTAGTTTCCTTTAAAAATGTTGAGCCTCATGTCTACGAACACTTAATTTACAAACAAAAAACTCGATCAATTGCTTTATAATGGTTTGTGATTCTCCTATTGTTGGAATGGTTGCATTTCATGCTATAGAAAATATCCATGTTTAAAAACAACAACATAAATCTATATTTGGTTGGGCATTAAACTGATGTGATTCCTAAAATTGAAACTAGGTTGGGCCTACAATTTTCTACATGCCTCTAAGCCTAGACTCATCAACTCAAAACCTACATAGTGGCAGAATTGGAAAATTCATCTAGAGGTGGAAGAGGAGGTGTTCCAAGGTTAGTAGATCTCTCGTAGAAAATTTTGTATGTTTTTAGATGGGGCCTCAAAAGGTAATCCTAGGGTGGTATGTGTAGGAGGATCATTTTCAAAAAGTTTCTTTTGAATGGGGACCAAATAAGGAAACCAATAATTAGGTAGAGGAATTTGTTTTATATCAAGGGCTAAAGGTTCTTGACTGAAGGAAAATAAGAGAGTTAATTGCCATTAGAGATTTAGCAATAATCATTATGCTCATGCACTTGTTGAATTTTCTAAGTCTAAAAATTAATCTGTATTCTGCTGGTTTATTTCTTCTACTTGTAAATTTTGAACAAGTTATTTAAAACATATAAATAAAGAAGTAAACACAATACAATCTCAACATCTACATGTCATTAGCTAAAAGAAAACAAACACACAAGCGACATTGTTATTTTTGGACAATCGTCCCCAGAAAAACCCAATGCGGGAAAATTGGTGTAGCTATTCTGAGGGTTTATTATTATGCAGTATTTCATTAAGTGCAACTAGGTGCCAAACTAGATCATTTGATAGAGAAAAACAATCAGCAGTAATACCTCTCTATTCAAAAATAGGTATTCAGAAAACCTGTCCCACGAAACCCTCTCCAGCAACTCTGAAGCACTACGTTAGCATCTTGTTACTCTACGTCAGCCTTTTGATGCATTATATAGCCTTTGGGACCCTTTGTGTCACTCATGTTTCCCTTTATGTGGATGACGCGGGCCTATGGCCTCTGCGTTGTCTCTATTGGGCTCTACGTGGCTTGCTTTGGCTTCTACATCTCACTCTCTGCCTCTGTGCTAGTCTCTCGACACTATCTCTTCCTCTCTTTCCAGTACTCATTGCCCATCAGTGTTGATCACTCATTCAAATTTTCTTAACAACCACGCTCTAGCAAATCGAATGATTGATCACTCTAGTGTGTTCTCTAACTAACCCTCAAGCCTCCTCTTATACTTTTCTTGTTGGTCCTTCAACGGTTGAGGTTACATCTCTAATCAATGGCTAAGATTAGATTTGGCTTGATCCATGAATTTTGGAACCCTCTAACCCAATTTTATATTAAGACCCATTAATATTTTATTTTTCCTAATTTTAGACTTAGGAACTTTATTAAAAATATTAATTATTTTAATATCTCCCAAACTAGTTAGAATTTGCCCAAACCATTTCTAGGTCTCGGAGATCTCATGTGCTTTAGTCTCTCCACAAATTTTCATGACTATAACACATCCTATGCTACCCAAAATCAACAATCCCTCTTAGCAAGGATTGTGCTCTAGTAATACTCCTCACTAAGCATTACTCTGATTATATGGCACCAGTACCTGTGTTGATGCTAGGCCTCCCTGCCCAACATCTCTACATTGTTGCATCATGCATTGCTACCCATGGACCTACCACTACTACTGTAGCATTTGTATGACATCTCCCTCTGCATCCATGTTGTTATTGGTCCTTTCTCCCAGCACTACATCTACAATGCAACCCCCTCTCATCATGCTTCATAATGCTACTACATATTACTACTGCACTACAACTCAGTTACTGATAATTAAGTAATTAGTCCACCTAACTTTTGACATCCCTGTCAAGCTAGAAACACTGTTGATGCTGAAGCTCCCTTTGTCGCTAAAAAGTGCCCCCTCTACTTACATATGTGCTGATGCAACAACTCCCTACATCTCACACCGTTGCACACCTCTTTGTGCCATCCTGCACCATTGTAACACTCTCATGCCTCTCGCACTTTTGCAACATGCTAGTCTCGCACTGCACAGGGAAACATACACTGTAGCACTCTCTGTCGCTTCATCCACACTCGTCTCTACCTACATCGCTAGTCCTGCTACTCTCTCTTTGAGGCTCCCATTGCAAGGTATAGTCTAGGAGGTTGGGTACCTCAAGGATCTTGCCCCTCATCACCTGTAGTCCTTTTGACTACAGATCGATGTCTCCCCACCTCTTTTCTAGAGGTGCATGAGAAATCATGGCACAATCATCATCCTTCTCGAATTCTTTCTCCGCCTTCACTAGCATTACCTTAGGGTTAGAAGCCTCTCCCTTGTTCTTCTTCCTCAGACACTGGTTTTCATAATGACCCAGTTACCCATAGTGGAAGCACTTGACCTTGGAGAGGTCCTTCTTCTTCCTCTTCTCCTGCTTTCCTGCAGATGCCAGAGCCACATCCTATTCATCTTCCTTCTTGATCCGAACTCCTTTGTTGATACTTCCCGTCTTGCTCAGTCTTCTGATCTCCTCTTGGCGAAGAGCCACGCACAATTCTTCCCAATCTAGAAGATCCGCCATGGTCAGTATGCTCTAGACAAATGTCTCCCACTCCTTGGATACTGCATTAAGTGCGGTCCTCACCAACATCTCCTTAGCATGGCCCCTATGTAATTTAGTTGGTCTTGGATCTCCTTCAACCAACTGAGGGAGTGATCTATTTTCTCCCCCTTCTACATATGGTATGACCACAACTGATTCTCAAGTAACATCTTCCTCTACATAGAAGTATGCTAGTACAATTTCTTTAAGGCATCCCACATTTCCTTTTTCATCTCCATCTCAGAAATATGTTGGACCACATGATCCATGACCCCATCAAGAGTGATGCATTTCACCTTGGCCATTGTCTCCTCGTACTTCTCATTATCAATCGAGTCAACTGTGATCATCACTGTTCTCAAGGCAAAGGCCTTGATGCAATGTCTATATAGAATGGATAGGATCCTTGCCTTCCAGACCACAAAGTTGGATGCCTTGTCCAGCTTATCCTGATCCCTCAGCCCATTCATGGTGATCTCTCTGGTCTTCTGTCGAATCCTCAGAGTCTCTCTACTTCCCTCCTAGAATTTATCTATTGGACTACCTCTGAGTCACGATTTCCCTTCTGGAAATCCACCATTGCTCCCACTCAAACCAGGAACCTTCTCTACTACAAGATTGTCAGCCAAATAGACCTTCAGCTCTAATACTAGTTGTTAGAAAATTATATATTACAGAGCAATGGAACACATAAAATATTGTGGACATATAAACACTAAAAATGCATAAAACAAGAGAAACACATATATACGTGGTTCACCCAGTTTGGGCTACATCCATGGAGAAACAACTAGTCCTTCATTTTATATTATCCAACAAACTAAAGAGATACAACCTACTGCAGATCCTCTGTCATTCCCTCTTCGCTCTCAATCTCCTCTCTTTTCCTCACTCAGAATACAAATATATATAGAAGTAATACAATTCCATCATATATAGTGAGGGGTTTCCTTCTAGGGAAAAAAACCCTAAATTAAACATAACTTCTACCATCAGATCTCTGCCTAATGAAAGATCGATATTGACTACAAAATTACAACATTTTACAAGGCAGTTTTACATTTATTCTTAGCTTCAGGGGCGCTGCCCCCGATCCCCCCACTGTGGGGGGCTCCCAAAGGTCGCAGCCTCCCCCCTGTAGCGAGCATTTTATGGGCAGCGTTGCCACCCCATTATGAAGTGGGGTCCAACATAGAGATACCTTTGAATACAGAAGATAATCAGGCTCCACACCCAACAATCTCCAACTTGGAGACTGATTATAACAACTCCATCGCTGGAAAATGACTCCACTTTGGACTTGTCTGTTTCTCATCTTCTTCATCATACTTCAAGACCAATTGAAACTGAGAAAATTCTCAGTTTCTCCCTGGTTACAACTTTTGTTAACATATCTATTGGATTCTGGCTAGTGTGTATCTTTTCTAGCTTCAACTGTCCATCTTCCAACACTGACCATATGAAATGGTACTTGAGCTGTATATGTTTAGTCTTGGAATGAAATGTAGAGTTCTTTGCAATATGTATGGCACTCTGGCTGTCACTGTATAACTTTCCCAACTCCCGCTTCTTACCCAATTCATTCAGAAACCTTTCTAACCAAATCCTTTCTTTACTAGCCTTTGTAGCAGCAACATACTCTGCTTCTGTTGTTGAGAGGCAACAACATTTTTCCGTTTTGAGACCCAATTGATAGTTGTTCCACCTACAGTAAACACATACCCTGTCGTGCTTCTCCTATTATATCTATCACCCACCATATCTGCATCATCATATCCCTGTAGAGCAACGTTTGAACCACCAAATCATTATGCTTGATTTGTGGTACCTCTCAAATACCTAAGAATCCACTTCATTGCCATCCAATGTTCTTTTCCTATATTATTCATGTACCTGCTTACAACTCCCACTGCATGTGCAATATCAGGCCTTGTGCATACCATTGCATACATTAAGCTTCCAACTGTTGATGTATACAGAACTTTAGACATATGAGCCATTTCTTCCTGAGTCTTGGGACACTCCTCCTTAATTTGAAATGGCTAGCCAAAGGTATACTAACTGGTTTTTCATTCTGCATATTAAACCTTTTCAACACCTTTTCTATGTACTCACTTTGTGACAATGTTAATTTGTGATTCTTCCTATCTCTAGTTATTCTCATACCAAGGATTTGTTTTGCAACACCCAAATCCTTCATTGTAAATGAGTTTGCCAATTTTCTTTTGAGCACATTTATTTCCTGCATGTTAGAACCTACAACAAGCATGCCATCTACATACAATAACAATATAATATAACTGCCATCATTTTTCCTTTTGAGATAAACATAATGATCAAAGTGACATCTAGTATAGCCTTGTTCAGATATAAACCTGTCAAATTTTAGATACCACTACCTTGGAGCCTATTTTAAGCCATACAAGCTCTTCTTCAACCTGCACACTAGTTTCTCCTTCCCTTTTACGTCATATCCTTGTGGCTGCTGCATATATATCTCTTTCTCCAAATCCTCATGGAGAAAGGTTGTCTTTATATCTAACTGCTCAAGATGCAAATCTTCAGCTACTACTAGATTTAAAATAGTTCTAATTGAAGTCATTTTAACAATAGGAGAAAATATCTCATCAAATTCTATACCCTTTTTCTATGCAAACCCTTTCACCACAAGTCTAGCTTTATACCTATTTCTACCTCCGTCTTCTTCCTTCAACTTGTAAACCCAGTTATTCTACAATGTTGTTTTACCTGCAAGCAACCTGACTAAGTCCCAAGTATGGTTATGTACTAAGGATTCCATCTCTTCTTTCATGGCTTTCTCCCACTTCTTCCTGGTTTCTACCTGTACTGCTCCTTCATAACATGCTGCTTCACCAGAATCAGTCAACAATACATAATATAATGAAGGAGAGTATCTTTCAGGGGGTCTACTTATCCTGGTAGATCTTCTAACACCACCTTCAGGGGTTTTAGGTGCTTATTGTTGTTGTGGTTGTTGTTCTGGCTATTGATCATTATGATTTTCAAGCACCATCACTTTTTCTATGATCTCGTCAAGCATTGTGTATTCTTTGTTTTCCTTTTCCTATTTCTTTTCCTACAGCTGATCCTTATACAAAATCTTTTCATTGAATATGACATCTCTGCTCCTAATGATTTTGTGTTTTTCT
>APFE031333367.1:443327-487337 GCA_000404065.3 Pinus taeda
TCATAATCATAAAAGTGATAACCAAAATCATTAACACCATATCCAATAAAGGTACATTTCTTTGATTTTTCCTCAAGCTTTGTTCTATTTTCTTTATTAATATGGACAAAGGCTTCACAACCAAAAGTCTTTAAAAAAGAGTATTTTACCATTTTACTTGTCCATGCCTTCTCTATAATACCACCATCCAAGGAACCTTAAGGCCCTCAGTTTATTAGATAAACAACAGTATATACGACATCTGCCCAAAATTGTAAAGGCAATATTGCATGCAATCTCATGCACCTTGCATGCTCCATGATTGTCTTGTTCATCCTTTCTGACACACCATTTTCTTGTGGTGTTCCTGGAACGGTCTTCTCTCTACGAATTCCATTCTCTGAATAGTACCTATCAAAATCTTTGTTGCAATATTCACCTCCATTATCTGATCTGAGACACTTCAACCTTTTTCCTATCTCATTTTCAACCAAAGCTTTCCATTTCTTGAAAGTATCAAATACATTAGACTTATTTCGAATACAATAAATCCAGGTTTTTCTGGTTGCATCATCAATAAAAATAACATAATAATGAGAGCCACCAAGAGATGATACCTGAGTAGGTCCCCATACATTTGTATGCACAAGCTCTAATTTTTCGATCTTCTCTTCTTTACCAACTCTAAGGAATCTGACTCTCTTTTATTTTCCATAAACACAATTCTCACAGAATTTTAAATCAACGCGCCTCAAACCTGGAAACAAATTTCTTGGGTGAAGAATCTACATCCCCTTCTCACTCATGTGCTCGAGCCTATGATGCCACAATGCCATATCTTCTCCTGTAGAGGTTAAAGCATTAACAGAATTAGAAATACCATTGCATAAATACAATGTACCAACCTTTCCTCCTTTTTCTATTATCAGGGATCCTTTAGTGACCTTCTAGGTTTTATTTATGAAAGTAGTTATGCAACCTTCACCTCCCAACTGCCTTGTTGAAATCAGATTTTTCTTCAGATCTGGAACATGCATTACCTTCGTTAATAGCCATTGATTTCCATTCTACTGTTTTATGAAAATTGTACCCATTCCAATGATTTTATAGGGTTTATCATCACCAAATCGAACATGTCCAAAATCCCCTTGAACATAATCATGAAAATGTTTCCTATCAGGTGTGGCATGGAATGAGGCCCCTGAATCTACCACCCAAGTATCAATAATATTTTCTAAAGAAATAATCAAAGCACCTTGCAACACATCACCTGTTACATTTGCTTCATGATTATTTTCTTGCTGCGCATCTCCTTCTTTTCCCGACTTGTAGTCTTTCTTCAGGTGTTCTTTCTTCCCTCATTTCCCGCATTTCTAGCACACTATCCCCGATCTAGACTTGGATCTGCCATTTCTTGACTTAGTGCGATATCTTGGGCTCTTTCCTATTTCCATTTTTCTTCCCCTAGTCTCTGCAGTCAAAGTATTACTTGATGTCTCACTGGAGCTTTTTCGTTGCATTTCCTGGCTAAGGATTGCACCGAAAACATCATCAAACTTTAAAGTACTAGATCTAGAGACAAAGTTACTAATGGCCATAACTAAACCATTCCAACTTTTTGGCAATGAGCACAGAAATAACAGAGCCCTAACTTCATCATCAAAATTTACCCCTACAGAACTTAACTGACTGGTAACTGTATTAAACTCATTTAAATTATCAACAACAGATCCACCTTCTGACATCTTCTTATTAAATAAACGGTTCATAAGAAATACCTTATTTGAGGCCGAGGGTTTTTTGTATAGTTTGGCCAGTGTTGAAATTAAACCCTTTGTTGTTGTTTCCTTTGAAATATTAAACTTTATCGATGCCGCTAGGCACAACCATATTGTTCCAAGTCCTTTTCTGTCGAGAATATCCCATTCTGTGTCTGCCTACTCATTGTTTTCTTTGTCTTTCCACTCAATGGTTGGTACATATCTCTCTAGTACAAATAATATTCCATCTGCATCTTCCGCAGCTGGTAGTATTGGCCATTAAATATTTCGACCCTAAACCTACCATCTTCTGCCATTTCTCCCACTCGAACCAGGAACCCTTTTCTCTTGCAAGTTTGCCAGCCAAATAGACCTTTGGCTATGATACTAGTTGTTAGAAAATTATATATTACAGAGCAATGGAACACATAAAATATTGTAGAAATATAAAAACAAAAAATGCATAAAATAAGAGAGACACATATATACGTGGTTCACCCAGTTTGGGCTACATCCACAGAGAAACAACCAGTCCTTCCTTTTATATTATCTAGCAAACTAAAGAGATACAACCTATAGCAGATCTGCTGTAATTCCCTCTTCGCTCTCAATCTCCTCTCCCTTCCTCACTCAGAATACAGATATACATAGACGCAATACAATTCCCTGATATATAACGAGGGGTTGCCTTCTAGGGAAAAAACCCTAAATTAAACATAGCTTCTACCATCAAATCTCTGCCTAATGAACTACCCAGATTGACTATGAAATCACAACATTTTACAAGGAAATTTTACATATATTCTTAGCTTTGGGGGCGCTGCCCATGATCCCCCTGCCAGGAGGGGCTCCCAAAGGTCGCAGTTGCCCCCTTTACATCGAATATTTTATGGGCGGTGTTGTTGTCCCATTACAAACTGGGGTCCAATGCAGAGATACCTTTGAATAAAGAAGATAATCAGGCTCCACACCCAACACTGCCAACGTCAAGTTGCACCTCTTCGATCTTTTGTGCACCTGCAACACTGATCCAGATTCCTTGGCTAGAAATATGTCTTGGTAGCAACTCCCTCTACCTTAGTTTTTCTGAGTTAAGTATTGTTCTACCCACAGTACCCCACCATCTTCGCTCCCACAAACTACCCACAGCTTCCTATGCCCCAACAATTGAAGGATTGAGCCTCTAGGCTCTGTGCAGTCCCGACATTGGTAAAACAACTCCTTCAGACAACTACATCAACCCTCTTGGTCTCTGTGTGAGCCTCTTTCTACCCTCCCTAGCCTCTACACTGGCCTCTATCTGACCGAGACTGATAACATGGTCCCTCTGCATCAACCCTTCTTCTGTCACTTTCAGCAAGGATCAGATTCTGTCACTTGGGAAAACTGATTTTGCTACAAATGCTCTACTTCAGCTGATGCCTTAAGCTCTCTTGTGATCTACAACCACGCTTTGGTAACATGTTGAATTTTCTAATTATATCCATTATAAAATTAATCTGTGTTCTGCTGGTTTATTTCTTCTATTTGTAAATTATGAACAAGCTATTTAAAACATATAAATAATGAAATAGCCACAATAAAGTCTCAACATCTATAGATCACTAGCTGAATGAAAACAAACACATAAGTGACACTGTTATTTTTGGACAATCATCCCAGAAAAATCCAATGTGGGAAAACGGTGTAGCGATTCTAAGGGTTTATTATTATGTAGTAGTTCCTTGAGTACAACTAGGTGCCAAACTGTCTCACTCGAAAGAGAAAACAAACTAGCAGTAATACCTCTCTATTCGGAAATAGGTATTCAGAAAACTTGTCCCACGAAACCATCTCCAGCAACTCCGAAACATTGCGTCAGCGTCCTGCTGCTCTGCATCAACCTCAGAAGCCTTTGTGTCAACCTTTTGAGGCCATGCACAGCCTCTGGGACCCTCTACGTCACTCCTACTGCCCTATGCATGGATGAAGCAGGCCCTCTGGCCTCTGCATTGTCTCTTCTAGGCTCTGCGTGGCCTTCTCTAGCTTTTATGTCTTGCTCTCGCCTCTGCATTGGTCTCTCGACACTATCTATGCATCTCTATCCAATACTCACTGCCCCTCACTGCTGATCACTAATTTGAATTTTCTTAACAACCCCACTCTAGCAAATTGATTCACTAATCACTCTAGTGTGTTCTCCAACTAACCCTTAAGCCTCCTCTTATACTTTTCCTGTTGGTCCTCCAACGGCTAAGATTACATCTCTAATCAAAAGCTAATATTGGGTTTGTCTTGATCCATGACTTTTGGAACCCCCTAACCCAATCTTATAGTAATACCCATTAATATTTTTTTTCCTAAGTTTAGACTTAGGAACTCCATTAAAATATTAATTTTTTTAATATCTCCTAAACTAGTTAGAATATGCCAAAACCATTTTTGGGTCTTGGATATCTCATGTGCTTTAGCCTCTCCACCAATTTTCATGGCTAGAGCACATCCTATGCTACCCTATATCAACACTCCCTCTTAATGAGGACTGTACCCTAGTAATACTCCTGATTGAGCAATACTCTGATTATATAGCACCATTACCTGTGTTGATGTTAGGCCTCCCCACCCAACTTCCTTTGCACTGTTGCATTTTGTACTACTACCCATGGACATGCCACTTTGAGTGTTGTATTTGTATGGCAACTCCCTCTGCATCAGTGTTCTTGCTGGTCCTTTCTCCCAACATTGCATCTGCACTGCAACCCCCTCTCATCATGTTTCATCGTGCTACTGCATATTACCACTGGATTGCAACTCAGTTACTGAGAAGTAAGTAACTGATCCACACAACTTCTGACATCCTTGTTAAGCTAGAAACACTCCTGATGCTGAAGCTTCCTCTACTGCTAACAAGTGCTCTCTCTTCTAACCTCTGCACCGCTGCAACAACTCCCTGCATTTTTCACTATTGAACACCTCTCTGTGCCATCTTGCACCGTTACAACACTCCTGTAGCTCTCGCATTGTTGCAGCCTGCTAGCCTTGTGCTTCTTGGGGACTCCTGCATTGTAGCACTCTCTGTCTCTTCATCTGCATCGATCTCTACTGACATCTACCAGTCCTACTACTCTTTCTTTAGGGCTCCCATAGCAAGGTATAATCCATGAGGTTGGGTACATCAAGGATCCTTCTCGTCAATGCCTGTAGTTCTTTTGACTACAGCTGGATGTCTCCCCAACTCTTCTCTAGAGGTGCATGAGCACTCATGGCATAATCGTCATCCTCCTCGACTTCTTTCTTCACCTTCCCTACCACTGCGTTATAGTCAAATGCCTCTCCCTTGTTCTTCTTCAGAGGACAATGGTTCGCATAATGACCCAGTTCCCCATAGTGGAAGCACTTGACCTTGAAAAGGTCCTTCCTCTTCCTCTTCTCCTGCTTTCCCATAGATTCCAGAGCTACATCCTCTTCGTCTTCCTTCTTGATCCGGACTCCTTTGCTACTACCTCCCGTCTTGCTTAGTCTTCTGATCTCCTCTTAGCGAAGAGCTGCCCACAATTCTTCCAAATCTGGAAGATATTCCCTTCCCAGTATGCTCTCGACAAATGTCTCCCACTCCTTGGAGACTGTGTTAAGTGCGGTCCTCACCAAGTCTCCTAATATGGTGTGGCCCCTATGGAATTCAGTTGGTCATAGATCTCCTTCAACTAACCAAGAAAGTGATCTATCTGCTCCCCCTTCTACATCTGGTATGATTGCAACTGATTCTAAACATCTTCCCCTACGCGGAAGTATGTTGGTACAATTTCTTCAAGGCATCCCACATTTCCTTTACCATCCCCTTCTCAACAATATGTTGGACCACATGATCCTTGACCCCATCAAGAATAATGCATTTTTCCTTGGCCATTGCCTCCTCGTACTTCTCATTATCAGTCGGGTCAACTGGTATCACCACTATTCTCAAGGCTAAGGCCATGATGCGATGTCTATCTAGAATGGACAGGATCCTTTCCTTCCAGACGACAAATATGGTTGCCTCGTCTAACCTATCCTGATCCCTCAACCCATTCATGGCCATCTCTCTGCTCCTATGTTGACTCCTTCAAGCCTCTCTACTTCCCTCCTAGAGGTTCTCTGTTGGACTCCCTCTGAGTCACGATTTCCCTTCTGGAAATTCTCTTGACAACTTCAAGTTGCACATCTCTGATCTTCTGTTCACCTGCAACATTGATCCAAGTTCCTTGGCTAGAAATCCAGCTCTGTAGCAACTCCCTCTACCTTGGTTTTGCACTGTTAGGTACTGTTCTGCCCACAATACCCCACCAGCTTCGCTCCCGTAAATTCCCCACAACTTCGTATGCCCCAACAACTGAAGGACTGAGCTTTTAGGCTCTATGTAATCTCAACACTAGAAAAACAACTCCCTCATCCAACTGCGTCAACCCTCCTAGTCTCTATGTGGATTGGCATGAGCCTCTTTCTACCATCCTCAGCCTCTATGTTGGCCTCTCTCTAGCCCAAACTTATGATGCAATCCCTCTATGTCAACCCTTCTTCTGTCGCTTTCTACAAGGATTAGCTTCTGTCACTCGGGATAAGTGATTCTGCTACAAATGTTCTACTTCAGCTAATGCCTTTAGCTCTCCTGTGATCTACAACCATGCTCTAATACCATGTTGAATTTTCTATGTCTATCCGTTAGAAAATTAATATGTATTCTTCTATTGTGTTTCTACTTGTAAATTCCAAACAAGTTATTTAAAACATATAAATAATGAAATAAACACAATACAATCTCAACATCTATAGATCATCATCTAAAAGAAAACAAGCACAAAAGTGACATGATTATTTTTGGAAAATCTTCCCTGGGAAAATGCAATGTAGGAAAACCGGTGCAACTATTCTGAGGAGTTATTATTATGTAGTATTTCCTTGAGTAAAACTAGGTGCCAAAATGGCTCACCCAATAGAGAAAAACAACGGGCAGTATTACCTCTTTATTCGGAAACAAGTATTCAGAAAACCTGTCCCATGAAGCCCTCTCCAACAATTCTGAAGCACTGTGTTAGCCTCCTGCTGCTCTGCGTCAGCCTCAGAACCCTCTGTGTTAGCCTTTTGAGGAACTGTGCAGCCTCTTGGACCCTCTACGTCACTCTTGTTTCCCTCTCCATGGATGACACATGCCCTCTAGCCTCTGCTCTGTCTCTTTTGGGCTCTGCATGGCTTGCTCTGGCTTCTACGTCTCACTCTCTCCCTCTACGTTGGTCTCTCAGCACTATCTCTACATCTCTTTCTAGTACTCACTGCCCTCATTGCTGATCACTTATTTGACTTTGCTTAACAACCTCGTTCTAGCAAATTGAATAACTGATCACTCTGGTGTGTTCTCTAACTAACCCTAAAGCCTCCTCTTATACTTTTCTTGTTGGTAATTCAACTACCAAGATCTATAATCAATGGCTAAGATTAGATTTGGATTGATCCATGGCTTTTGGAACCTTCTAACCAAGTTTTATATTAATACCCGTTAATATTTTATTTTTCCTACGTTTAGAATTAGGAACGCCATTAAAAATATTAATTATTTTAATATCTCCAAAACCATTTATAATCTTTCCAAAACATTTCTGGGTCTTGGAGATATCATGTTCTTTAGCCTCTCCCCCAAATTTCATGGCTAGAGCACATCTGATGCTACCCCAAATCAACATCACTAATTTTTTTTATTTGATGGCAATCGAAAAAGGCTCACTTGGTGAATCTAGTAAGCAACTAACAACTTTCAATCCATATGCTTTTCCAGGTCTTAGAGAAAAGAATCAATAAAGATAAGTGTTTTGCCAATAAGGCCTC
Source organism: Pinus taeda (assembly GCA_000404065.3). NCBI lineage: Eukaryota > Viridiplantae > Streptophyta > Pinopsida > Pinales > Pinaceae > Pinus > Pinus taeda. The sequence goes on from APFE031333367.1 coordinate 450,902, forward strand.
ATCTCTGGGTTGTGGAACATTGAGGATAAAAAGGAGTATCCTTCTCCACAATTGCTTAGTAAAATTTGTTAATTCCTAATTTAAAGTTACATATGCCATCATATGACCAAGCGAAGTTTCCCATTGAATTTAAGATGTAAGGTTAGAATTCAAAAGGCGTTACAATCTCTATACCATTACACAATTCAACCTTTATACAGAGAAACTCTATCAAGTCAGTTTTATTGTAACCCCAAGCTATAAAAACCCTTAATTGATTTCTAATGTTATATCCTCAGAGGTGGTAATCGTGGCATCATCTTTCCCCAATATTTGGTTAATGAATTCTTTGAGTGTTTCATAAATTTTCTAGATAAAAAGGTGAGTAGCTCTATCAATTTTGCAATTGTTCCTCTGTGTTCTTTGGTTTCAAATTGGCAATGGAAGTGTGGTTCACTTAGGATAATATAGAGGATGACTTGAATTAGGGAACTCTTAGTAGTTCTCTTTAGAGATTGGAATGACTTGAATTAGGACAAGGTTTTTTTTGCAAATAACAAGACCTCTATTTTCACTACAATAGGAGAAAATCATGCTCAGGAGGAAAGTCATAGGAGTGGGCTTGCAATTATAATGGAAATTGTGATGCAACAGAAGATACAAATTGAAACCTCAAGAGGTTGACTTTTTTGTTCTGCACCAACAAGTTTCAAATTTATCTAGGAGCCCTTTGTCAACCACCCCCAAAATTATAACATATATTAGTTCAAGTGTTGAAGAAAATAGTGAGTAGGAATGTTATTTATTAACTTCAGGTCTTCTCATGTTTTTTAAAAATGGTCTTTTTTGAGGTGTCTTTTTTAAGCAGTATACAAGAAGAAAATTTTGGACACCCCCTGCAAAGGATAATATCACCTTTTGTATAGTTATTTTGCAGTATTTGGAACAAATCTTAAACTAATTTTAGAATAGTCCTCTTTAGACATTTTTCTAAACATGGTAAAGAAATATTTCCAATGCACAACAAAAGAACATAGGTGGCTAGGAAATATTTCTAATGAGTTTTGAAAAATTTATGTTCTTGCAAAAGTATTGTAGTAGAAAACATGGGGTGTGAGAGTAGCTCCCACCAACAAAACCTAACAGGTATAAATGTAAAGAACTTTAGAACTAGAAAAATAAAAAAATAATGCGATAAATATCGGAATGCAACCACTTTATCTACTCATACCATAACAAGTTTAAAATATTTGATGATCTTATATTCTTTAAATATTCTGCAAGATATAACTAGCTTGTAACCCTATTAAATGACTATACAGTACATCCCAATAAATATTTCAGACTTCATTTATGTAGTATGGTTCCTTGTTGCAAGTCGATAGCTAGCTATGGTGAGAATATGTTTCAATTTCGTGGTTTTCAAGGTAACATCCACCACTCCATGATATTGGAAATTGTCATTGATAAATATGAATTGAAATGGTATTGGAAAGAAATATATCAATAAGGGCGTGACACAATGTTAACAATATGTTGAGGTCTGAAATTTGAAGTGAAATTTCTGATTCAGTTGTTGATAGTAGTCATAGGAGATCGATGTTGACTGTTTTCTCTGGATACTTTAGAACACATGTTGATCTTTATACTCTTTTAAATTCAATGAACAGTGAGAAAAATTGACTTAGAACAAAGATTACTCAGTATCTAAATTTGAAATAAATACTAGTAAGATTTAATCATTTTGGACAAAGATCCACCATAATGAGAAACTGAAAATAAACTTGTGATAATTACCCAAATTAAACTGTGAAAAAATTGAAATAAATAACTTGAATATATTGGTAAATGTTCTGTGATGGTATGTCTCTAGGTCTGGCGAATAGTTTGAATGTTACAAATGCAACTTCAACAAGGCTTGAACTTCTTTTTATAGTTTTTTGCACTTGAATTTGATTGTTAGTAAGGATTTCCATGGATTCCAATATCTTAATTTTGAATGTGTGATCTAGATTGACTTGGATGTGATCCAATGGCTGAGAATTTGTTATTGTTCATCCATGTGTTTTGATTTGATCTATTTTAACGGGAAATTTAATGGATTGGGTGTCATTTATTGAATTTAATGAGTTGAGTGTCATTTATTGAACACAATGGGTTGAACTATTGAATAAAACAACAATTATGCCTAACATAAATAAACTATTCATATGTCCAAGTATGAATGTGCATTTGGGATGCATAGCTTTAGTTCAGTTCAGTGGGGGTTGGAGTGATGGGTACTTTATACTTTTGGAATAGACCATTTTGGAAAGATTTATAGTTTTATTTGTTTTATATTTTGGACAAGATATTTTGTGCTCTTGATATTTAAAAGACTAATTATGGACAATTGTGGGTCTACTCTATATTTTGGGAAATTTTGGACATAAATTAAAATATATTTTCACTTAATGTTATATATATCTCAATTTTTGGTGGCTTGGGGGGACCAATACTATAATGACTACTGTTCCTACACAACATTAGACATCTCTCCCCTAATGTAATCATCTCTTCACTTTATAAGCATAATCATAAAACAACAAGACAACTCGGTTCTTTCTTTAATAAGGCTAGTCCTGGAAGATCTGTCTCTAATTGTATTTTTAGAATCATTGCTAAGGTGAGTAAAGAGGTCATTTGAAAGTACTCAAAGCTTTTCAGTTCTTTATCATCATAAATTAAACAAGTAGTCTAACAAGGCTTCAAATTTTCCTTGAAAACAACGAAATTTCTCGCAATATTTTGACAAAATCTAGTAGAAATTTTGGGAAATTTGGGTTTAAGTTGCCCATTTTCAAGGTTTAGGGTGCCCTAGAGGTTTTTGATGGTGTTGAATCCATTTCCACCATCAAAACATGATTAAAGCACTCCTTTTGTCATATTTGTTGAGACAAAATCTAGTAGAAATTTTGGAAATTTTGGGTTAAAGTTGTCCAGTTTCAAGGTTTTGGGTCCCCCAAGGGTTTTTGATGGTGTTGAATCCATTTCCACCATCAAAACATGATTCAAGCACTCCTATCATATTTGTTGAGAAAAAAATTGATCAATTCGACTTTTTTGACCTCCGAGAAAATTTGTCTTTCGGTAAATAACCCCTAACTTAAATTTGTAATCTTAAAGGAAGTATACATGAGTTTAAGATGGAATTTATAGGGTGAATTTTTTTCAAAAGAAAAAAGTTGTATATTCATTCATGAGTTAAAATTTACATCTATTTCGTATATGTAAATCCAAGATAACAATGGTATTGTTATCTGAGCATGTAGTGAGTCCTTTATACATCAAAGTCCTAATCCAGTCCAATACATAACAATCTAATTATAATGGAGCATAGGTTATACCATATCATATTGACCATATGTAGTTCTATACTAGGTCAGTTCATCGTGCTCAGAAAATCAAAAAAATGTCACAAAAAAGAAGTGCAGTATGTTCTATGCAATAATACAAAAAAAAAAAACAGAGCAGGTTTGAGGGTCATCCTGGAATTTGCAATCCCAACCTCATGCGAAAGTTCACCCATTTTGATCTCCAAATGAAGTCCATCCATCTCATTTCTAATGCCTAGCTTGGATAGTTGATCCAATTCCATGTTGAAGTCTCTGCAAATGTGTTGTATGGAGGATTGTAGTAGAGGGCTCCAACGCGTCTTAATTTGATGTAGCCAACCTTGTATAGAGGATTTGAAGATTGTAGCTTTGTCTCCAACATAATCAATAATGACCTTTGAGTCATCATAGAAGTGAATAGTTTGTATATCCAAGAAATGTGTAAACCATAGTAATCCCCATAAAGCCATAGCTTCAGCCTTCAAGTTGGTACCCTTTCCCGCCCCCCAATGAACATAATATGACAACGCTGGTTCAATGTGTAATATGAAGCCACAACCACATATGTGGTTTTGTGATGCACCATTAAAGAAACCCGTCAGGTAGTTGATCGCAATGCAAGTGTTATTCCAAGGAGGCTTTTGTGTGGAGTCCTTTTGTAATGCAACTGATATCTTCTTTTAATTATTTCTAGCACCTGATCTCCTCGTTCTTTGTGACTGTTGAAGATGATATTGTTCCTCCATTTCCAGATTTCCCAAATGAAAATGGATGGAATGAGATGCCACGTACAGTGTTGGGTACTCCACCATTCCATCCAGCCTGCAATGCCAATGAACTGTGGGATAGATAAACCAAATGCGGTATCTAGATTTTGCCATAGAATCGAAACCCCATGACGTTTTATGAACATGTGTACATTCTCCTATGCCGCCCACATGCAAATTACACAATAGCTAGGTCCAATACAGTTTCTCTTCTGGAAATTTTCCCAAGTTAGATTCTTGTTCCTCCAGACTAGCCAGAGGAAAATAGTGTTTTTATGGGAATGTGGGGATTCCATAATTTAGTAAACCACCGAGCCCTCGGTTGATTTGCATGTAGACAACAAAGTCTATTATATACATCCACCACCAAGATGTTATCATCCTTCATCTTTCTTTGCCATGCAATCAAATCACGTTCCTTATCTCTGCAGATACCATAAAGTCGTAATTGTTTGCATATTTTATCCCATTCCATAGCATTTGGACCACATAGTCGCAACTCCAACGAATGCTTCCAAATAGGGTAGTTGTTTTTCCAAGTCACAATGAGTTGTTGCCAAAAGAAAATGCCGAGGTCATTTAGGCCGTGTATGAGAGAATCCAGGAAGGAGTCTAATTCCTCCAGTCCCCAAACACTCTCAAGGCCAATGGTAATGTGGTGTCCCGTGCCCAATCTCCACATGAGCAGATTTAGAAATATGTGGCTAATCTTAAAAAAATTGCGCCATATTGCCGAGCCATTGTTATGTCCTATGCATCCCTTACACATCCAGACTTTGAAATCAATTCCTTTCAAATATTTTTGTTTAATAATTTGACACCATGTGCTAGTGCTGAAAATCCCATGCCAGATGGATTTAAGAAGAAGGGTGTGCTTGAAACTCCGCAAGTGTAGGATGCCCCATCCACCCAGCCTCTTTGGAAAAGTTATGTGTTCCAGTTTTGAGAGGTGGTATTTGTGTTTCTACCTCATACCTGACTAGATGAACTGTGTGGTGATCCCATTTAACTTCTTGATGATGGATGAGGGTAGTTGAAATAAATGTGCCCAATACACATTCAATTGCATTATCATTGCTTAAGTAAGAGTGAAACACCCTCCCATTGAGAGACATACGAACTCCCAACCCGATATTTTAGGATAGAATCGGTCAACCAGCCATTGCTTGTCCAAAATTCTATAATTACAAGGCTTTAAATGGAACCAAGGTATTTAAAACAAGCAGACATGAGCTCAAATGCAATACCAAATAAATTTGCAATATAGTCAGTGGTCTCAGAATCACCTTGTGCATGTACTATAGCCGATTTACTTTGGTTCATTATTAAGCTAGTAGCATTCCCAAATCTAATGAAAATGTGCAATAGGTGAAGCCGTGCAAACCTATTGAGGAGCCCCATGATAAGAATATCGTCTACAAAGAAACTATGTGAAATATGAATACTTCTCTTAATTTTGAGAGGTAGAAAATGTCCTGCAGCAACAACATCTGTAATGTGTAGACTCAGACCATCTAATGCCAAAATGAATAGGAGAGGTGATAGTGAACATCCCTGTCTAAGACCCCTCTCGGCCTTGAAATATGTCGTCAAGTATATGTTGCTGATCACTGCATACCAACCTTATGGAGGACCAGTCTCAAATACCCCCAATCCAGGCAGTCGAAAGCCTTTTGAAGGTTCACCTTCATAATTGTTGCATCTAATTTCTTTGAGTGGATGGAATGTAAAAATTCTTGAGCAATAGCAACTGTATCATGGATTTGACAATTTTTTAGAAATCCAAATTACTGAGGGGTGATGAAGGATGAGAGGATGGGTTTCAGGCGGTTTGCAATACTCTTAGAGATGATTTTATAGACAAGGTTATAGAGGGAAATGGGGTAGAAATATGAGAAAGATTGTGTCAGGTTTTACGGGATTAGAGCAATATAGGTGGAGTTTAGGAGGGGGTGAAAAAAACCCTGTGCCCGAGATTCCTCAACTAAATTAACTAGATCGGCCTGAAATAAGTCAACGGTCCATCTGTCAGGGCCAGGGCTTTTATATCCATGAAATGAATGCACTACCCCATGTATCTCCTCCACAGATACTAGTTTGTCAAGGGCATGATTTTCTACCTCATCAAACATATTTGGGTAGTGTTTTATACCCCATAGTTGATCCTCCAAGAGGTCTGTGGATTTCCGGCTGTAGGCATTTTGGAAAAACTTAGCTGCCTAACAGATATCCTATTGAGTTTAGCATTTGTTCCCATCAGAGTCATATATCTCCCAAATAGAATTAGTTTGTCGCTAGAATTTTGCATATCTATGGAAGAACTTGGTGTTTCAGTCACCATCCTTAATCCAGATAGCTCTACTTTTAAGTTTCCATGTCGTCTCCTTATTGAGCAGTAGTACTGATCTTATTTTTTCTAATGCATGTATGAGAGACCGGATGTCGGTCGAGAGTGTGAGACCAATCAGGAGTGGGCGAATCTCCATCAATTCCTTATTAATATCAACAAGTTCTGTATTCAATTGTCTCTTTTTATTAATCTCCCACTTCTTGGTCACCTTTCTTAGGATCCACAATTTATCTATAAAGGAGTGCATATGTGTGGGATATCGATTTTCCTCGTTGCAAGAAATATCCTTTACAATATTAGAGTAAGAAGGATCTTCCAACAAGATTCGGTTGAACTTGAAGGGAAAACCACCATGGAAATCCTCTCATCACCAGTGAAGTATGATAGGGCGGTGATCTAAAATATGGTAGCTGATAATTTCAAATGAGACCAACCCAAGTGGCTCGGTGAGCAGATCATGTAGGAGGAAGCGGTCAAGTCGCTTAGCTATGTAACACTCCTTCGACCAACCATTATCCCAAGTGGGTGAGGTAGTGGAGGGGAAAACTTCAACAAAGTGATGATCCAAAATAATAGATTTTAGTTTGTCGGCCATGGCGTTCCTTCTATTGTAGTGACCCCAACTCTCATGTGCTCCAAGTGTACAGTTGAGGTCCCCCACCAGAACAAGGGAAGTTAATTGAAGTAACTCTGATGCAACCAACCATTGCCAAAATAGAACACAATCACGATATGGCGTGTAAATATTTAGAATGTGTATGCATCCCAAGAGGCCATGGATACATCCAGCAAGTAGAATTCCAACAAAACAGGAAAATGCCCGCAGCCTAACTGATTTGGGGTCCCAGATAGTGATCAGACCACCCGAGAGGCCATTCGCGTCGGTGGCAGCCATGTGTCAGTATGGTAACATTCTCCAGAAATAACCAATCACCTGAGAAGCAAGATGCATGTTTTCTTATAGTAGAATAATGTAGGGGCGGTTAGAAGAGAAGAGATCCTTTAGGGCTAGAAATTTAGGGGCAGTCGCATGTCCCTGCAAATTTAGGCAGATAATAAAGGTCATGTTGTCCTTGAATAGGAAATTGTGCTCCAAGGGCCCGAGGGATAGAGTGAGCAATGGGGACATCAATGAGGGTATGTGCATCCTCAATATAGAAATATGGAGGGTTATGTGGACGTCCATGAAAGTGTCTACTATCTTGAGGTTTTTTTTTTTCGGATAGTGATGTTACTAGCAGATGTAGGGGTAATGTGAGGGGATGGGGGAATCGATGGTTTGTGGATAGTGAGAGACCAGAGGTCCAATGTTTTCCTCTGGAGAAGGAAATCGAGATCGTTGTCCCCAGAATTTGTGGGGGAATCTATCGGTGAATGTGGTGATGTGGGAGTAGGTTTAAAAGGAGGGTCAGATGTCGGGGTGGGGGAAACAACATGAGTAGAGGATTTTTCCTGAACGTAGCAAATCTGGGTGGCAGATAGAGGGTCACGATGTGTTGGATGAGGTGGGGCATTAGGTGGCAGAGATGGGAAATCATGTGATGTTGTTGTGAGCCCATGTGATATGGCATCAGTGGGAGGGAGGTCGGAGCCTTCGGAGGGTGAGGTGGATGGAATGTGAATGGGGGTAGATTGTAACGGATATTCAATAGAGTGATGAGAGAGAATGCCATGTGGAGGGAGTGGAGAAGTACCTGTAAACAGAGGAGTGGCGTTTCCGTGCGATGGAGTCTCAGAGCCTCCAAAAGAAGAGCCCTCTGCACATAGTACATTTGTCCGACGCCATTTTCCTTGCCGAGGCCCACGAGTCGCCATGGATCTGGGACCCCAATGACAAGGATGATAGGCCAGAAGGTGTCTGGTTCGGTGGAAATTTAGGTAGCAGAAAGGGACACTCCAATAGTCTAGTCGTTGAATCAGTTTTGTGTCAAACCAGTTGATAGCGGTGTGGTTCGGAAAACCTCCTTGGTAATTCTTTTCAATGAGAACCCAAGCCACTCTTTTGTCCAGCAACCCTAGGCATTGAGGATCAATGTATACAAACTTCACAATTGCATCACCAATATCAGTGAATACCATCTTCGACTAGAATTCAGTGGGAAGACCAGGGAATTAAACCCAAATAAGATTATTTTGAGGTGTTTCTCTTAGTGGGTTAAAGCCGATATAACAAGAGTATAGAGTGAGAAAATTGTGACCCTTAAGCCAGGGAATAGATTTAATCTTCTCGAGGTGCTCTTGACAAAGAAAATGGAAGTTGTACTAGCCGTTAAGTGAGCGAACTATCATCGACATATAATCAAGTAGAATGTGCCATTTTGAATGTAACTAGGCACACATGTCTAAACCCTCCATATCTGCAAAGTGCCACTTCCCGACTAGAGCGTGCTTCTAAATTCGAATAACATGGTCAGAAAGCACATCATACCCAAAAGCCAAATTTGGAGCTAGTTCAGTAAGTTTAATGGCGCAGGTAGGGTGACAAGCACAATGTCCTTAAACCAAGTGTGAACGAACATGCAACGATGATGGCGTATGTGAGCCATCTAGAAGAGAGTGTGAAGGTGATGTTGGGAGCCCCATTTCCAAGTGAGTGGCCTTGCCCCCAAATGAAAGTTCGGTCTCCACCGTGGCACAGATGAGTGCCTCATGTGCTAAGGTGCCAAAGCCAGGTATTCCATTACCTCGAATAGTACATGGACTAAGCAATACAACTTGGAGTGTGAAGGTGCGGACGTTAAAGAGAGGTCAGGATTTAGGTGTAGGGTAAATGTGCCAGTGTCAGAGAATGTCTAGGGATCCCCACAGTCAGATTTTCATCGATGGAAGCATCAGAAAAGTAGACAGAAAGGGGAGGATCCATATATGGTCGCTGCTGAAAATTAAATCCAAAAAAGGCAAGTACCTAGAGAAGAGGGAAGAATGAATATAGTAATGGGATAGGATGGAGGAAAGGATCGTAATCAGGGAAGGAATGATAACATCTATGAGCTGAAGATAGTGGGCGAGTGTCATGAGTCGTGTCCATGCAAAGTGACTAATATGACACCGTTGGGTTTGAATCAAGTTGGATTCTGGGAAGAAAGGGGTAGCCGGAAAAATGTTGCAGAGTTGAGCTGAGACAGAAGCAAATGTGGTGGCCGGTGGAGAAACAAACAATGATTCAGTAGGATTGTGGGCAATCAGTGCCATTACAACAGCAATAACAACAACACCCGAGGCACGTCCACCATTTATTGCAGAGTCAAAAGCCAAAAGAGTTGCATGGTTGGGAAATGGTGAAGGAATTTATCCAATAGTGGCAAAGGATGTTATAGCTAGTAATGTGGAGGTAGTCAATCCCCCCTAGTATGGATAGAGGATAGAGTAGGTGGAAAAGGTCACTTCAGTGGGGCATGTGGACGTCAAGGGGGAGGCGTAAAGTATAGGCGGATGATATTAGAATCTCCGAGTGTGCAATAGAGAGAGGTAAGAGCAAACTATTGAACATCCTCAAGAGAAAAGATTATAGAATAGCAAAATGACAAGGCAATCAAGAAAGAGAAAACAAGATATCGTTAACCAACCAACAACAAACATAACTAACACTAATATGGATGGCCAGAAACAACAGCTAACATACAGAACACATGAGTGCGATATACACTGGTTCTGTCGTCTTCACCATTGCCCCAATATAATGAAGGTGCACACACCTTACTGGTTCATCCTCTCAACCCCACTCCTCCCTCAAATTTCATCGACACATGGCACCTTTAAGGTTTTTGGAATTTATAGGGTGATTTGCTCATAAATACAACTTATTTTCTAATCCCTTACTAACATGAATGTTAAAATGGTTAGAATTACAAAAATCATCAAATTTGACAAATACTTTGAATTTTTAGAAAGATTCCTAAATTTATGTTATTATATGTAATTAAAAAAATCGCTATATTTAATATTTTATAATTTTTAAATTTTAAATTTAATTTCTGATATTAATCAATTAATAAATAAAAAATTGGAAAACATTGCATGTGTAAATCTGTAAACAAATCGAAAGTCAAAATTCTTTGACTCCTATGGACCTGACAGTCCACGAGAGATCGAATAAATAAATAATGGTCATCAAATAATACACAGTAAATTTAATTTCGAATCCCTGAAACGTAAAATTCCAAGCCCCACGATCAGATTCACTGCTGAAACATTTATGATTCTGACATCTACACTCATGATTCAAGTTATGAAAAGGAGAGCAGGGAAAACATTGAAGTGAAGTCTTGGTTTTTATTTTGCCGTGCTAGATACCCACGATCAGATTCACTGCTGAAACATTTATGATTCTGACATCTACACTCATGATTCAAGTTATGAAAAGGAGAGCAGGGAAAACATTGAAGTGAAGTCTTGGTTTTTATTTTGCCGTGCTAGATAATGTATTCTGCAGCTATTATATGTTATGAAGTTTTTATCAGATTTGACTGATTTTTTTTGTTTTGTTTTTGATTTTGTTGTTTAAAATAATTTTTTGAGAATATATATAAATTCGGTACACTAAACAAATATTAATTCAAATCTCTATTAAATGGGAAACTATTCGAAAATATGAAAAAGAACCATTCTACTACCTTCCCTGCAAAATACAGTCAAAAGGCGGACATCTATATCGTCTTTGGGGTCAGATTCCCCATGTTGTTCATTGTTTGTAGAGGTTTTCAAAATTAAACCACTTGAAGCTACCAAACCAGCTCTATAACAACCAAAACACTAAACGTAAATAGTGCAATATGGCTAAGCTAGTCTAATTTATAAGTAGATACGCAGACACTGTCTGGAATCCACCATATATATTCAACAGTGCTCTCGAATTCCTGTGTCTCAAGCTCCTCCGGATGCGTCTTGATATATTTCTTGAAGTCTGCTGGTCCAAGGAATGAACCCATGTTATCTGAAAATATCCCACTTCCCTTCTTCATCATGCCATTCTCTTTAAGCAACAGATAATCTGGCATGTAGCAGTCCTTCCAGTGATCCAGGAGGACGAAATCGAAAAAGTTAGCCTCCATCTCTTCCAGAAATTGCTTAACAGCGTCCAGTCTCTCGTTGAATTTTCCTTCCACCACTCGCACCTTGGATGATAGCCCTGCAACCAAGTAATAAAATCATAATTATTATATTTGCTTGAAGAAGTTCAAGATTATCCCATATGAAACCCATAACCCATAGAATATCCAAAAATTCCTAATAAGATGGAAAAATTTAAAAGTATTTTGGAATTTAATAAACAATTTTTCTGATTGAATTAATGAAAGTTTGAATGTGTAATTGAATTAATTGAAATGTGAACAAACAGCTCAGAAAAGAATGCTGACCAGCACTGAACTAACTAAATCCAGAACAACACGGAGAGAACCAATACAACTAACCTATAAGCTTATTCAATAATTTATTATCAATATTTTCTATTAAATTGATTAAAATGAAATGTGAACTAACGGCTCAGAATGTGCAATCAAAATAAAAATGGCCGTTTCAAACAGGATGCAAATCAACACAAAACTAGCCCTATGCTGAACAACACAGAAAAAACCAAGACAATTTTCTATCAGTATTTGTGATTGAATTAATTGAAATGTGAACCAAACGATCAAAAGCTGCAATCAACCTAAAACGAACAATAAACTAACTATATGCAGCACAACCTGGAAAGAACCAACACAGCTAATTTTTTATTTGTTTATTTTTTTCCAATCGAAAAAAAATCATCTTTCATTAATAGAGATGATTACAGTAGCTTGTTTTTTATATACATCATTCACTAAAAAAACATTTGTCACTTGTTTGTCATTGTACTCAATAAAAACTTAGTGCCAAATTCTACTTATCTATCCTGTCTCCAATATCACTTATGGTTCACTTTGAAAATCTATTAGCATACTCCTATTTCTGAAGTGTCTTTGTCCTCCACTTATACATAATTGCTTTACTACAGGATCTCTATAGTTCCTTCATTTACTGCTGAACCCTTCTGAAAACCATGAAAGTGAATCAAAATTGTTTCTGCTGCAATGCCCCTTTTTGATAACATGTCTGCAAACCCATTTTGTTCCTGGTACACATGTCAATATGTAATTTGACAAAGGGTCTGCTCCAGCGTCCAGATACTCCTAATCCATGCAAAAAAAATGATAGGATTTAATTGAGCGGATCCATGTACCCATTCAATGACACTTTTTGAGCCCCCGAATATCTTAATGGTCTCAATACCCAACCATTTTGCACATAGAAGTGTTCCCCATAGTGATTGTTCATGCTACTTCCTCCTTCCCACCAAAAGTGACAACTTACCAGGTTCCAATACAATATAAGCCCTGCATCCACATTTCGATTGTATGCACACCCCATCAAAGAAACCCACTCGCAATTCACTCCAAAAATCGATATACTCGTGATTACCTTTGTGGTTTTTTCTAATAATTGGTCCAATCTCCTTGTAGTATGCAACAATCTTAATAATAGTTGTCCTGATGTCTGGTTCTTGTTGCTCAAAAATATTTTTGTTTCTGCATCTCAATATCCCCTAGAATATATAGAATGGTAAAGTGGAGTGTTGTTTATGTGTGTTGAACCAAGAAGATAGAAATCCCTCAATCAATCCCTATTGCCACCTACCTTTGATATTGAGTAGTGACATTACTTCATCCCATATAGCACTTGAAAATGGACATTTTAAAAATAGATGAAGAGAGTCCTCCATGGATGCCCAACATAGGGCACAAATGCCTGGTCCTTGTTGTCCTCTATGAATTAACATATCCCAAGTGAGCACTTCGTTGTGGAGAACAAACCAATTAAAACATTTTAGCTTCATGGGTATGTCCCAATACCATATTTTTTGGAACCACTGGAACCTTTCATCAAATGTATCTACAGGAAATCTGGAATATAGATTTCCTTAACAACAATCTGTCCCTTTTTAAATGTGCCCACCCAACACAATTTATCCTCTACCTCGGACATAAAGGCTCTAGTATGATTTAAACATTAGATGTAATCCTTCCATTCTATAACCCATCTCCCCGATAGTCCCATAGAAACCACACTCTTCCACATTCGTGAACCCAAGTTGTTTAGTTCTGTTACCACTTTCCAGATATGGGTAATACCCATTTGAGAAATGATAAATCAATAGGGCAGAAAGTGAATGGTAACCATCCATACCCTTGATAGCATCCAAACTGACCTAAATCTAACATCCATTGCCAATCTCCCATCTCATTCCAACAAAGAGCGACTTTTTAGTTTTCATCATACTTCGCCAAAGGTATGACACACCCTTTTGTTCCTTAGCCCCATCTCTAATCCATTACGTGGAATAAAAATGACAAAGTTATTTCCTTTTCATGATATTTTTGCCAAATACTTGTACCATATAATGGCCACCAATTTTTTTTGTGACCAATGAAATATTAAAGCGCTCCTTGTCCAGAATACCCATCCTCCACTCTGAATGGGTCGTTCAATGGAGGAAAAGCGAACCAGGTGATATTTCTTTGTTGTGATTTTACCCGCCCATAAAAATCTATCTGAAATTTTTTCGATCTTGTGATAAGGGTGAGTCTAATACCCAAGGAAAGCCATTTATTTTGGCAATAGAAATTCTTCTTCTCAATTTTTCTTAACAACCACTCCTAATCTTTATTTCCGTATTTATTAGGTTTCAGTCTATATCCCAGGTATTGTGATCCCTCATCTATCTGTATCTTTGCAATTTCAAATATATGGAAAATATCCATGATAAATGCTACAACCTATGAATCTGTGATGAGGAATGATTTACCTTTGTTCATGTATAAACTTATAGCCTTTCCAAATGCATTTAGTATTTCATAAATTTGACTCCATTCTTCACTATTTTTCTCTCCACCCAACAACAGATCATCCATGAACATTGAATCGGTAATATATATGTCCTATGATACATTGATCCCTTTAATCAAACCCCTATTCCTTGCTTCTGAGAATTTCCAACTCAATCCATCTATAACAATCATGAACAGTAATGGAGACAAGTCACATCCCTTTCGCAACCCCCTTGATGAGTTGAATAAGGTGGTGGGTAGGCCATTGATGATGACATCAAAATTATCTGTCACAATACATGTCATAATCCATCTTATATTCTGGTGACTGATGCCAATCTTGTGTAGCACCAATCACAAGAACTTCTAATCAATGTAATCGTATGCCTTATTGAGATTGATCTTCGTAAGACTAGCATTTAATTTTTAGGTCTTGATAGAATGAAGGCATTCTTTAATGATCGCTACTGCATCCTGTATCAATCGTTGGTCCAGAAATCCAAACTATTTTGGAGAAATGTGTTTGGATAAGGAAGATTTCATTATGTTTGCAATGATTTTCGATGTTAGCTTATAAATAACATTACAAAGGGAAATGGGCTTGAATTACGCAAAAGTAGTTGGATGCTCCTTTTTTGGAATCAGAGCGATAAATGTGGCATTGATTGCCCCCAGAATGAATCCTTTAGTCTTGGATTCCTCCGCAGCCACCAGTATGTCGTGCCCCATCATTTCCTTAAAATGTATAAAGAGTTCAATGCCCCATCCAGTAGGACTAGTGCTCTTGTCCTTGGCACTAGAATTCACAACTCCTTCAATTTCCTCCATCGAAATTGGTCTCCCTGTTGATTGGTTATCAACATCTGTGAACATATTCGACATATGATTTAAGAAGACCCTCTAATCCATGGATGAGTGATTCCTCTCTTGAAATTGTGTCCTAAAATAATTGATAGCCGGTTATTCCAATTCTAGTTGGTCAGAGATATATTTATTATCCTCATCCCACAATCCCCAAATGCCATTTTTTTCCTTTTGCTTGTGGCATGCCTATGAAAGAACTTTGTGTTTTTAGACTATCACCCATTTGACCCTGCTCTTTAATCGCCATTCTTCTTCTCTCATATGAAGAATTTTCCTTTTCCAGGTCTCTAATTCTAGGAATTGCATCTTATATGACTGAGAGTAATATTGAGAGTCATTTAGATCCGATAGCCTGATTTGTGTGTCTTCAATGTCCTTTAGCTCCTTCCTGATTTCCCTCTTTTTTTCACCTACCCAAGCACACACAACTAGCTTTAATGTCCTCAATTCTTATCCCAGTCTAGCCAATGCCCCATGGTCCTCAGAGTTCCTATGATTAGTCCAACGTCTTTGAATGAGTTCCTTAAAGGATTTATCCTAGAGCCACACATGATTAAATTTAAATGGATACACTCTTTGGTCTGTAATCCCTTCCCATGACAATAAGATAGGCTTGTGATGAGATATGAAGATGGGTAAAATAGATGATCGAATCCCAAAAATTCTCCCTACCAATTGTGTATTTACCAGGAAATGGTCGAGGCATTTGGACATGCTTGTAGACCCAAAGCGACCGTTGCGCCAAGTTGGAGCCAAGGGGTAGGGTGACATGTCACACAAATTGTTAGAATCTATGAGTCCCCTAAAATAAGATTGAAGCAGATCACTCACAACTTTTTCACCCCATACTTCATCAGACTAGAGAGTGAAATTCAGATCCCTAACCACTATCAATGATTTAAGGTCTAGTAAGCCACAATTTTCAATGAGATCCTAGTATATTTTCCAACCTCTGTATGAAGCATATGAGTTGATTACCCGAATCCGAGAGTGGTTACCCTTCACATAACCAGATAAAATAATCCTTGCACATGAAAGATAAGCCTCAAGTTTAATTTCCCTCAGGTTCCAAATTACAACAAATCCACCAGATAGTCTAGACGCACTAGAAGCACATACAAACCAATCTGGACACATTATTAAGAAAAGACTCCCATGATGTTTCTTTTGAGACCATAGTCTCCTGTAACATTACCACCATTGGATGATGGCTCATAATAAGATCTTTAAGAGAGAGAGTTTTATAGGAAGCTCCCAAGCCCCTAATGCTTAAGGAGATGAAGGTCATGAGTGACCCTGTAAAACAGGAATCCCCTCTCTAAGGGCCTGAGAACGAGTGTATGTCATACTCATGAATTCCCCAAAATTGTCTTGTGGATCCATAGGGCATTGAGACTCTGATTCCTCCAGAAATGGTTTCTGAAGGCCCAACAATGATTCCAAACAATAAGATTTTTTTATATTTAGTGGTTTTCTTCTTCTTAGCGGTGACTTTCCGATGGACAAGTGAGATCTAGCCTATGAGCTTATTCAATAGTTTGCTATTTGTATTTGGCATACATTACCAGAAATGGAACGAGAGCATTAATTTCTGTAAAAAAAAAATGCAAAGAAAACAGAACGGTATGGAAAACACTGTTTGGTACGGTCGTTTTCATTTTTCAATACACAAAAAGGTTTCTCGAGAAACAAATGGCTTTTTGAAACAATTTTCTGAGAAACATTGTTGTAGTTTGTTTCTAATGTTGGTATCATTCCGATTGGATGTTGAGCCGAATAAAAAAAGGGAAGGTTTGTTTTTTGAGAAACATTGTTCTGGTTAGTGTGTAATGGTGTTCTTATTTTAATTGGACGCTGAGCCGAATAAAAAAAAAAGTGAAGGTTGATTTTGTGGATATTTTTCAGAGGCAGTTTTATGGTCTGCCTTAAGTAGCCTAGAATTTCCTTTACAACTTTATCTGTTTAAGGGGATTTTGTTTGTTAAAATTATATTATTTCCATGTGTGACTTATTGTTATGTTTTTTAATGTAATTATCTTTTTTTAATTTTTGTGTTGGTTAAATTTAAAAGTGGATTTACTATAGAGTTTTACATCTGGTTTTATGTATTTAATATTTAAAAATTGGGTTTTTTATAGAAACTATAAATTTGTGCATTGGTACATATTATTTATAAATTAATAGTTAAATAATTAGGAAGATTTTGTATTACTCAATATATTTTTAAAATATATTATTTTTTATTATAAAGATTAATTATTATTATAAAGGATTAATGAAAAAGTTTTGAAATTTTAAAGGTAATTTTCATTAGGTTTTAAAGATTAGTTGTAGCATTTATGGTTCTCAACCCTTGGGCTTCTACTATGGAAAATGTGAGTAGAGGGAGCAACACTCTTTCCTATAGCAAGATAATTTTAGGTAGTAGTAGTTCTAAAAAACCCTCTACTTTTGGTTCTATTCTCAATGGAGATCAATTCAATTTTCACCATCCTATTGGGAAATTACAACCTAGTAGTTGCTTGCCAAATACTACAAGAGAGCCTAAATTTGAGGTCTACTCAAATCACATGGGAGAATATTTAGGTAGTAGTAGTTCTAAACAACCCTCTACTTTTGGCTCTATTCTCAATCGAGATCAATTCAATTTTCACCATCCTATTGGGAAATTACAACCTAGTAGCTGCTTGCCAAATACTACAATAGAGCCTAAATTTGAGGTCTGCTCAAATCACATGGGAGAATATTTAGGTAGTAGTAGTTCTAAACAACCCTCTACTTTTGGCTCTATTCTCAATCGAGATCAATTCAATTTTCACCATCCTATTGGGAAATTACAACCTAGTAGCTGCTTGCCAAATACTACAATAGAGCCCAAATTTGAGGTCTGCTCAAATCACATGGGAGAATATATACAATATATACGAGAGCATGTACTCATCCTAAAATTTCTCGAGATATGGCCTTGAAAAAAATCCCACTATCACTCGGTCCAAATCAAATGAAAACGGAAAGAACAAATCAAGCTTGAGTTCAGTGCCAAAGGTTCCTTCACTATTGTATCTATCACCTTAGAGGATCAAACATGGGTATTTGAGAATGACCTATGTAAGCAACACAAGCTTTGTTTCACACTATGAAAATTCGATAATGGTCATGTGAGTAATGAAAGCTTATGAGCAAAATAAACCATAGTATCAGAGAATATTAATAATGTGAGCTTTGTTTTATGTTTTTCAATTTTTTTTTTGTTTTTTTCCTCTCTTCTCTTCTAAAACCTCTAAAACTTCATTCGTGTCATTTCATTCCCATTTCTAGTTTGGAGTAACATAATCATTAAAATGTGTGTTTAGAATCTCCAATAAAAAAAAATAGTCATTCCAAACAAAATGCAAGCCAACACTAAACTAACCTATTCCTTACCACAAAGAAAAAAATTTAATTAATTGAAATATAAAATAAAAAAGATGGCCATTCCAAACAAAATGCAAACCAACACTAAACTAACCATATTCCTTACCATAAAGAAAAAACTTAATTAATTGAAATGTAAAATAACAATTCAAAATCTTCAACCAAGATAAAGATAACCATTTCAAACAAAATGCAAACCAACCACAACCATGAAATGATTCAATGGTTTCTTGATTGCCTGCATGGTCGATGATTTGGGTGGCGATTTGGCAATTGACGGGGCTCATCTCCACCGCCAGGAGCATACTCTTAGGCCTCTGCATCTGCGAGGCGATCCTGACAGCAGAGTAACCGCAGTACGTCCCGATCTCGAGTGCGACCCTGGGATTGTATTTTGAAAGGGCGGAATCGAGAAGGGGGCCCTTATCGTCGCCAATGTTCATGAGCCAGCTGGTGCGCCTGCTGTAGGAGTCGATGACCTGCAAAACAGACTGAGGGTTGCCCCTCTCTGCCGTCTGCAGGACATGGTCGAGCAACGCTTTCTCTCGTCCGTCCCCTGCTTGGCCCGTCCGAAGGAACGCCTTCTTGTCGGCTGTCGCTTTGATGAATGAAAAAAACGTAGTCATTTGGAAGAGTAAGTTCTGGAGTTTTGGAATGGATTGGTAAGTAATCTTATTCTACATCTTTGCAAAGCAGAATTCTTTTTTTGATCCAGAATATCAACTCATTTTCCAGAAAATCAATGAAAATACTAGCTTTTAGAAAATGAATATAGCCATAAAAGTGAATGTAGCCCTGAAAACAATATTTCCTTTAATAAATTGATTTTGCCTAGTTTCTAGAATCGTGAGCGATTTTAGGGATTAGATCGGATGAGGATCCGATCCTTACTTTTTTGTTGATATAAATGTAGCCTACGGGCATGTAAAACGGCGGCCATAAGATGAAGAGCAGGCTTGTCAGGCCCATAGAGGCCATGAGATGTAATTGTGTATTTCTTTTATAAACTATCCGTGTGTTTTTTATAAACATTTTCATCATTAAAACATCACAAAGCTGCAACTATTTTCACAATGCATAATTGTTACCTCACAATATTTTGTTGAAAATATTATAAGTTTAGATAAGCGAAAACACCTATCCATTTGATTGATAGACTGGAGATAATACCATATCCTTTAATTCAATTCCATATTAATGAGGGCGTTAAGCAACTGCAAAAATCTATGGTAGGACTTACAGCACGGAGATAATTTGAAATGCTATAATATAAAGAAAATTTTACGGCACTAAAGCTCCTCCCCTATTCTTATTGGACTTGTCTGTAATGCGACTTTTTGGAGATTCCGGTGACCGAATCCGGCGGAAGAAATGAGGTTAAATCTTGATTTTTAGCAGTTAAAATGGTTTTTTAACTGCATATTTGGATTCAGCGCGCTGAAAAACTCCCGGGAGCCATTGATTGTGCAGAAACTAGCTATCAAACATGGGATTCCAATGAATTGCTGCCGGATTTTGACCAGAAAAATCCGTCGGAAAGGCTTTCAAAAAGTCGCGTTATAGACCACTGCATTCTTATTAACAAAGTCTGGTTCAGTTCCCTGGAAGTTATGAGTGAAGGCATGGCTCATTAAAGAATTTAGGTTTAGTAATTTTGTAAGTGAGAAAAATTAGTGCAACGATGAAAAACAATGTCGACATTATACCATTACGTTTCCAAGTTTGGTGCCTTTACAAGTACTTTATATTCGTTTATTTTATTTTATTATTTATATATATTATATTATATATAATAGTATTATATCTTATATACCTGGAAGGAAATTAAATTATATTTTCAATATTATTTAATCAATTTATATAGTTTATTCTAGGTTACATTTATACAAGAGTTTTATCATTCAGTTATTATATATATATAAATTAAATAATCACATACAGAGATTAAAAAAACGAATATTATTGATACAACTTTACATTTAATCAGAGTTTAGGAGTAGTTGGTGAAGGGAGCGCGCTGTTAGGAGCTCCATATGTAAAGGTCCCGGTTCTCTCTGCCGCTACAAAAAATCAGATGGGTGCGCTGGTGGCGGTCAGGCCGGGATGCGATCCCGGGTGATTTTTACGGCTTTAGTGCCCTTTGCGTCTCTGAGCTCACAGGGTAGGTGATTTGGATTCACCCATTATTCACAAAAAGGATAAACTTTTACCATTTATTATATATATAATATTTTGATTTTTTTAAAACAAATAACATTATATTTTTATATTCAATATATTATATTTAATTTTTAAATATTAAATAATGTTGCATTTCATTTTTTACTTTATATTATACTCAAACACATATGGATTTGCATATTCAATCTCAAATTTCTTCACTATGTACTTCTTTATATCATTCTAGTTGAATTCCCTAACTTCTTATATTGTCTGTTATAATTACATGTTTTTTTATATATTATACTTATATTATAGCTAAAAAGTTTAAATATATTTTTGAATGTAGAGGAGCACCAAATAAAATAAACCATTATTTAAAATTATGAAATATGTTTTCCCAAAATGTAATTACTATGTTCTTCCAAATAGTGTGGAACCGGTAGCCAAATAATTTGAAAATCAAAAGATTTGATAAATAATAGCTTATTGGTAACCAAATAGTTTCAGAATTGGTTCATAGCTAGATATTTTGATATTTTGATTATCAATAGTTTAATAATTCAATAATAAGAACTAAAATGTATTGATAATCAATTGTGTGAAAGTGAAAATAAAAATTTATTAATAACGAATTAAAATATATTGATAATCAATAGTTTGAGAAATAGAATAAGAACATATTGATAACCAAATACCAAATAGATTGAGAACCAATTATGATGTATTGGTAGCCAATAATTTGAAAAAATGAACTAATTAAAATTTATTGATAACTAAATAGTTTGAGAACCAACTAAAACATATTGATACCGAAATAGTTTGATAATGTATTCATAACTAGAATCGGAGGGCCCCTTTCTTACTGGATCTTAATCTTCCTCCCAGCGTTGGTCAGGAAAACAAAAGCGCGACCCTGTGGAATTAATGGGAATGAGTTTCTTGAGGGTTTTAGGGTTTTTTGTTTCGTGGTCTTCTGTGCTGTGTATTTCCACACAACATTTCGTAATACTTTAACTAGCATTTTCAAGATATATGTTTCACATGTGATCAAGGACAGACTTTCTGTGGAATTTAAGAACTCGCAGCACTGCTTTGGATCAAACATCTGTGATTTGGAATGAAGGCAATGTGCCTAGCGGCATGCTTTTTCCTCTCTGATCAAAGCTAGGATTAAAAGGCTTACTGAGACTCTGTGGCTGGGTTCTAGATCTAATCTTCTGTGGCTATATTTAGGTCTAGATCTAATCTTCTCTCTACAACTGGGTTCTAGATATAATCTTCTGCGGCTAGATCTAGATCTAATATTCTGCTGTATTTCTCTGTGTCTGCGTCTCGGCTTCTGCTATCTCACGCTGTGGGGTTATCAAAGGCAACAACCAATTTCATAGACAAACCACCTGTTCAATTTTCTGCAGCTAGGTCTAGATCTATTCTTTTGCCTTATTTCTTTGTGGTTGGGTTCTACGAGCAAGTAAAATATGGCTCTCAGTTTCGCGAAAATAGTTGTTGTCTCAATTCCATCCACTTCTGGAGGGTAAGCTCCTACCCATATCGTCAGTGAAGCCCCAGCTTCCACTGTCGAGGTGGTCTAGGCCTTACTCGATGAGGCTTTGAAGTTTTCTGAAAGTGCCCTAATCTGTCAGTTCAATGGATTTTGGCCGTGGCTAACAGCTCTCCACAATTCGATATCGAAGGTATGGAAGCCTGTCATTTCTGATGAAATTAATATCTGCCCCTGTGCTAGGGGTTTTTTTTATAGTAGATTTTGAAAATCCTGAAAGCAGACAATGTATTCTAGATTCCGGCCTTTGGTTTTGGGAAAATTGAAGCCTATTCATGAAGCCATGGAACCCATCATTCGATCCCTCAACAACAGTCATAACCTCAGCACCAGTTTGGGTGAGATTGCCAAGCCTACCCTTGCATCTCTAGAATCTCTCCTCACTAAAAGCCATTGGAAATGCAATTGGGAAATTTTACTTCAGGTGCCCAAAAACAGAGGAATATGCCAAAACCACCTATACACACATCTGCGTGTAAATGGTCTTCAGCGCCAAACTCCCAGCTGAAATAAACCTAACAAGTAAAGACTATGTGTGGAACTAGAAACTTGATTATGAAAGTGTCCTCTTCAGATGTCAATCCTGCTTTGAGATAGGGCATCTAGCTGAAAATTGCCCAAAAGCCTCCCAGAAAAATTCTGCTAGAAAAAACCACCACAAATCTACATGGTGGGAAGGAGCATAAAAAGAACACTACACTATCATCAAAG
Organism: Pinus taeda; assembly: GCA_000404065.3. Lineage (NCBI taxonomy): Eukaryota > Viridiplantae > Streptophyta > Pinopsida > Pinales > Pinaceae > Pinus > Pinus taeda. Next base: position 473,932 of record APFE031333367.1, read on the forward strand.
AAGAATACTCTAGAGCAAACTCTGAATCACAAGAAATCGGGCAATAAAGAAACAGCTCTCAAGACAAGCAGGGAGAAAGCCCTGTCCAATGACAAAAAAGAGAACTCGACAACCCCTCAAGCATCAACAGTTATGAGGATTCGAATATCGCAAAAAATAAATATTCATTTAATGGCAGAGAAGATCTCCTAGACCAAACTTCTTCTCTGACTATCTTCAAAAGGATGAACATAGTAGACCACGAAGCTAAGACACCAATGTCGCAAGAACCAAAAGAGATGAAGGAGATGCAAGATAAAGGAAGTTGGAAGACCGTAGAGAAAAAAAACAAAGCTACAACGCCAATCTCAGCACGAAAGACGAGGAGCAAGATAATTAAAAACTAAAGAAATTATAGGTCTGATAGACCAATTTGGTCTCAGTGGACGTTAACCACTATCATCATCATCATCATTGTCATCATAATGTATTGATAAATGAAATTGTTTGATAAGATATTCATAACCAAATAATGTGAGAATGATAATTAAAATATATTCATAATAAGAACCAATAGTTTGATATGTTAAGGTGGGTTGCAAGGGAAGATATATTACAAGGCGTGTAAACATAAGTCAACCATGATAAACACCACCATATGAAAAAAGTTTTGGGAAAGATTACAAACTAATTATACCCTTAAGGAACATGACACTGTGAACTAAACATCCAAGAACATAGTGATTTGACAAAATTCAAATGAGATAAATATCATAATGAATTGGAGTGACCTAACCCTTCATTAATGTCACAATATGATGAAAATAACCCTTCATTAGAACATTCTCAATGTCGCTTTGTACAATGATAGAACAATAAGAACACACAAGGAGAAAAATTATCTAAATGTTTGGTTATTGGAAATCCTAAATATACTATAGAAACAAAACCTAAATTAACTATAGAAAGGATTACGCTCAATAAGTGAGGAATAAATCATGCCTAATGCAAGGAAGAATGATCTCACAATGTGATGAAATTAAACCAATAACATAATATCGTAACATAAAATCAACCATGCAATCTGATGAACAAAAATCTATCTCAAGTAAGAAAACAAAAATCAATGCTACAATGTGACAAACAACAGTCAACATTACATTTTGATAAAGAAAATTAGTGTCACAATGTGATGAAAAATGATTAATGTTAGAATGTGATTAAAATAAATCGATGTTGTGATGTGATGAAAAAAATCCATGTTGTGGCTAAAATCTATGTTGCAATGTCACGAACAAAAATCATCAAAAATCAACCATGGTAAACCACTTTAAAAATATATGTTGTGAGAGGATGAAAAGAAATCATCATCATAATGTGATGAAGAAAATCAATGTTGTAATGTGATGCACAAAAGTCCACATCACATTATGAAAAACAAAACCAATGCCACAATCTAATAAAAAAATATTAGTATTGTGATGTGATGATAAAAATCCATGTCACATTGTTATGAAGAAAACCAACATTGGAATATTATGATGAACAAGAAATTGATGTCTCAACGTGACAAAGAGAAATTGAGGTTGCACCATGATGAGAAAAAATCATCATCACATTATGATGAAGAAAAAAAGATGCGGCAATGTGATGAATAAAGTATGATGCCTTAATGTAGCGAATAAAACTGATGTTGTAATGTGATGAACAAAACTCATCATAATGCGACGAAAAAATCAATATAATAATGTGATGAGTAAAATTCCGCATTACATTTTTATGAACAAAAACCAACATTGCAACATGATCAACATAAAATTGATGTTTGAATGATTTAATGTCCTACTTGATCCTATTATCTTACATTATCTTATTAGTCCACCTGCTAAGTGATTGACTTTTGTGCTTAGTTACAATAAGTATTATTAGCATATATACAAGGTATGTGTATGCTAGCTACATACCCACACGTCACAGAAATACATTAGCATTCTGAAGCTTAAGGTCTTGGATGATTAAATAAATTGTTAAGCTTGATTAATGACTGATCATGATTAGTGATTAATCAACCATGAAACATGATTGATAATTAATGACACATTTTAAACATGGTTCATTTAATTAGTAATTGATAACATTATTCAAGTTTGATTAACATTTCAATAAATTATTTTATTGAATAGTAATATTTTATTAGAATAATATTAATTTATTGAATGGTAATATTTTATTAGAATAATACTATTGAATTAATAAGGGGTGGTTGGGGAATGAACCGTCTGAGTGTTAGAAGTGACAAGGAGTAGGTGGACTGATAAAGAGAGGGTGGTTCGAGGAGGTGTGAGGGGGGTGAAATTCAAAGGCCTTAAATTCAAATAGATAATGGGCATTCAAGGCATTTACCTTGAGGAATGGGGGTCATTCATGAGAGGTGGTTGGGGTGGATGAGGAAGGGAAAACCAAAGAAGGGGATGATGATCTTTATTTTGTTGGGGTTCTTCTTTTAATCTAGGGTGATTTTTGGAGTTGGATGTGGAGAAGGAGAGGGGAGATAATTGAGAGAAAGTAGGGAGAAGTCAAACTTGGATCTATTGGAGAATGTTGGATCTGACTTGGACATACTATGTTTGTAGTTGTACTTGGGCCTGGAGGGCTACGGAATCTATGGAGGTTTACTGGACTAGGAATTCAAATAGAAATTCCTAGATGGAAAGATGGAAAATTCAGTTGATAAACCATAGCAGGACCACCCCAATTGAGCCACAAGATCAAGTATTTTTTTTTACATGTTTAATTTGTTGTTAATTGGATTTTATTTATATGTTGTTTCCAAATGATTATTGAGTTATGGACATGAAATTCTCATTATTGTGAAATGTGAAATTTAATGAATTAATGTAATAGTGTTAGAGGACCCAAATTGGGTCCTTACATGTGATATCAGATCTTAGCTTCAAAGTATGAGAACAAAATCCTACTAGAATAGCCCTGTGCATCTTTGTACATCATAAAACAACTAAGAACATCTAAAAACAACTCAGAACATCTCAAAAATAAAGTGGGGACGGGGAGGGGTAAAAGAAAATTTGAAAATGAGAGAAGCTTTCTATTTTTGGTTACAACCACTTAATTACTTGTATAAATCAAATCAAACCATTTAGAAAAAAAATTATAGCAAAAGTACACACATTAGATTCAAAAGAGTGACATCTTAAAGAGAAATTGTGCATAGAATTGCATACCTTCTTCAATTGGGTGCCTAACATTAGTCAATCCTCTAGCCACCTACCCCTAGTATTTATTTGTTATCAGAGATCAAGAAGATAATACCATTTAATCAAGAAAATAACTCTTAAACAATCTTATTTGAATGGAAAACCTAAGTACTTTTTGAATCAAACAACTATTGAGCTAACATATATAGGAACATTATGGCATTAACCGCTAAACACTTGGCATGTTATTTTTTAGATATAAAGATTTCCAGTTCAGCGATACCAAGGTGCCTAAAGCATGATGTTAACTGGGCATCATCATTTCTCCTTGGAAAATAATAAAAAAGTAAAACACCATTTGGTCCACTTAAAATTTAAAATACTAGTTGGGCGTTGAAAACTATCTACACATTGGTGGTCCACCCATCTAGTTCAATCAGTTTTTCTCAATATCACCTAAGATTATCAATATGACAACAAGTTCTACTTTTCCCCCAAAAAAAAAAAAAATCCGTCACTTGTGATCATTGTGCTACCTGGAAAGACTTCAAAAAATTACTTCCTATGCTTTGAAGCTAGAGAAAGTAAACGTTTTGAATCTGTAGAACACATTCTCTTTTCTCTGTTTTATCTTGTGTTGGTTCCATGTCATTCTTTTCACTAAATATAGGGGAAGGGATTCATGCTTGGAGTATGAGTCTATTATAACCACTTGAACTGGTTGTTTTAGTGTGGGAAAAACCAAAAAACAAGATTCTTCATCAACATTAAAATGAAACAACGATATCACAAAGGATAGAAGGGTTAGGAGCAATGGTGGTTCCCATAGGTGTAAGTGATGGAGAGCACATATCTAGGGATATATACAATCTTGAATTTTTTGATCAATTTCTAGCACTTAGGAAATGCAGAAAAAATGTGTTAAGCACATGGAAAAAAACTCTTAAGAAGGAATGTAAGTCGACATGGGACTATTCTAAAAAATTGATAAGTTTGAGATAAATTGAGACATCAGGTGAGAAGAACAAGAAACATGGCGGAGAGTTGAAATCTTCCACACATACCATTCTCTATTGAATCCATGTTTCACCACCGATAAAAGAAAAAGGAAAAGAAAAAAAATGAAGGTACCTCCTCCTTTGCATAGAGTTGTCAAGGTGGATATTGGTGGTAACCCACCTGTTCCACCTACACCTCCATTCGATTTCATCATTTTCCTTGTTTATAGTAGCATTTACTATTTTGAATGGTTTTTCAGGTCCTGAACTTTTGGAGCATTTTTAACCTCCTAAACGACATTTTTTTTTAGGTCTACAATAGGCCCATAGTCATAGACAAGGGCATGTGGAAAATTATGTAGTACTCAGAGATATTTTTCCAATGGGGTATCGTATGCACCAAACGAAGATCATATGACCAAGTTACGACCCTAGGAAGTTGATTGCCAACTAACCCCAACGAGGCCCACAAACTCTTGGCTTTCCATCTCTTGGGGTTAGGGTTTTGGTTGCTTATGGTTTTCCCTTGTTGTTTAATAATAAAAAATCCCTTGAGCCTCATTATAACATGGTGCAGAGGCATGTAGTTGTCACATATCTTCTTAGAGATAAGTAATATCCTGGATTAGCCTTCGAGGGATTTTGATATGGACCAAAATATTGATTTTTTAAAATAAGAGTCATAAATTGTTTGTGGAACCTATTTCTATTTGATAATTCTTATATGAAGTTAGCTTGAAATATTTTTGATTCCTCATATTAGGGTTGGCTTGAATGATTTGCATTGGATTGATTCATTAGAGTTGTCTTCAGTTTAATTTCAATTTCATATTTGCTCAATATTGACTTAAAATTGTCTAGCTTTAGGTTTAAGTTATATAAGAAAAATAATATGGAGTAAAATGCAAACAAACATCTCGTACCCTATAATGCATTTCGCCACCAGTTTGAGCCATGTATGGAAAATTTTCAATTCAACTCCTAATATCCTTCTTGAAAAACCCTAGTAGTGAAGGTTCAAATATCTATTGAGTCATAAAAGAGTGACACAACCATGTCTATAGAGACATAAAAGAAAATATGTATTTATCTGTCATTATTGAATTCCAAAATTCCAAGAAGATTGAAGAGTTTTTATCCATGTGTTTTATTAAAATGACATAATGCCTATAATTAAAGTCAAGATATAATCTTCCATGAATTGAATAAATTGATAAAAAATCTTATAGGCCACCAAGCAACTTAATGCTTCTCAACAATCAAATATTTCCCAATGAGTGATCTCCCTTTCTCAATAAAACTGTTAATGCAAACCTTTATTAGGAAATAGATAATGTTTTATGAAAAATCCAAAAAATATCTAGTCACAATGTTATCATCTAGATAATAAATTTTAGGCTTATAATCTTAGAGCTACTTAATGAAGCACCACATCCATAACTTATAATTCTTTTCGCTAAAGTATTATAGGATCCCTTGTTGTGTATGTTATATATCCATTTGGGCACATCACTCCCATCTTATATATCAGCGCTTTAGGGCCCATCAAACCCTAAGTTAGTTGTTACATGCCCTAAAGAAGTCAACCATTAGAATGCATATCTCCCCAAGAAGTTCTATGACTGAAATCATCCAAAAATTGTCTCTAAGAGGATCAACGCAGGTAGATACACTACTAGGGTGCACTATAGTGCAACCCAGTACACTACCAGGGTGCACTACAATGCAACCCAATACACTACCAGGGTGTGCTGGGTGAATTTGAGCGAAATTTGCATTGGGTTTGGAATATTCTTATCCATAGGATGCCCCTAGAAGTTTTCTAAGGCTATCCACTCCTTTGGGCTCGAAATTTGATGAGGGAGGGAGTTAAGGAACATCAATCCCTTTAACCCTTCCTCCATGGAACTAAATCCTAAGTTTGGGAGGGTATTCATTATCACCATTTATGGCATATCTTCCTTCATTCACCTATAAAAAGACCACTCATCTAAGTGATCAGGGGATGGAAATCATTGAATTATAGGGAGATGTTGTTACTATGAGACTTGAGTTGGTTTCAAGTATTGTAATGATGTCAAGATGTCTTGCTTATTATGAGGAGAGGATGGGATTGAACTCGAGGAGTGACACTGAATCAAGCAAATTGGGTTGTAACTCTTCCTTTAACTAATAAATTGTTCAAAGCTTTTTCCATATGTTTCTATTGTTCATTGATGCTTTCATATGTGTATTATGAACTTGATTGCATTCTATGTTTAATCAATAGATCATTATCATATGCTTTGATCAGTTCTTGTCTTCTGTCTGTGTGTAGGTACTTTTCAAGCAGATTAAGTATGGAAAGGAGCGACAGAATTGGTCAAGGGAGATAAGGAGTAAGCGAAAGCTACAGGTAGGCTTCTTTACTATTTTATTTAATCTATTGGTTACATAAAAGGTAGAGAATGCTTTGCACTGTTATTCTAGACTTAGCTACTAGTCTAGGGGTTTAAGTGTTTATCTGTAGACACTAAAACTTCCCAAAACAAATTGGCGACTCTACTGGGGAATGATTATCCATCCTTGTAGCTAATGCACCTCCTTAGACACCTTAACATACTTTACTTGTTGTAATTTAGCCTTTGCAATTAGATTTTGGTCAAAATTTGAGGTTAGATGACTCTTGAGTGGCCTCATAGGAATCAGCGCAGGCTAGCCTTAGAGACAGTGCGCTACAATGCACCCTCTAGTTAGAGAGAGTGCACTACGGTGCAATTACTCCCTCTTTGGCCTGCGTTGATCTTCCTAGGGTCAGATTCCCACCCTTGGAATTAATTTTTTTGCCAAAATTCTTCTGATTGCTTGTTTTCTGATTGTAAATGGATGTCATGTATCAAAAAATAGGTTTTTATCTCCTTAGCTGGCCCTACTTAGACTGGGATAGATAAATGTTTCTTATGTATTTACTTTTTCATTTTCAATCTATAGTTGAAAGTTAGTGTTTTTTTTATTGATCTTTGTGAAAAGAAAGTGTCGTAAAATTGCCTTTTCCTTCGAAAATTGAATTGTCGTAAAAGTCTTCCTTCATGAAAGATCGATTGACTGATGTGTACATATGATTATTCTTTTCGTTGAAAGTGTCGTAATTTCTAATTTCTTTGAAAATGAAAGTGTCATAAAGTCTTCCTTTCCTTGAAAATAAATTGTCACAAAGTCATCATTTTTATGAAAAGAGTTTATTGATCGATTGTGCATTAGTTTTCCTTTTTGTTCATTCACATTAAGGGAAATTGAAAATAAATACATGCATGTTGCATTGAAAAAGTTTGTGAATGCTTGAACAAAATAGCTAGGGAAATTTCATTAGATGTGCTCTTTGCTCTTTGTCAAAGATCCGATTTCTCTATCCCTACTAGCTAAGGATTTTCATTGTTAAATTTAATGGAAAGAATGCTTATCATATTAGTTTCATTTTAGGAATTGCAAAAATACATCACGTGTTGAACCTTGAAAGGCAAATTCTAAAGAACATCAACTTAAACTTTATCTGAATTTACCTAATGGATCATTGTCACTTAACGAAAAACATTTAAAGGTCTAGGCTAGAGACGTGTTCCGGCGTCATAAAACAAAGAAATTGTCGATAACTTGTATACAATACATCCCAAGTGTGATACCTCATTCCACGTACGTGAGTATATCATAGCTCGTCCACGTACCTTCAGGTATATAGGGCGGTGTTACAATATGTAAAGTATATGGGAATGCTCTCACTGTGCGGTTTTGCATTAGGCAGTGCTTATATGGATTGGGCCTCCATGTACTTTCAGGTATATATGGGAGGACAACACTAGGTTGCTATCCATCCTTAGGTAACCAAGATGGCTGCCTTGTATACTATGATACATCGAACACATCATTCAGGGAGATTGCCTACCTATACTTCTTGGCTCGCCGGGAGGTATTTTGCAGTTCACAGTTACTTGGTAAACCTTTTGCCTAGATTATCCCTGTTTTGTTTTGTTATGTTACTTTGATTAAAATAAACTTGATTAACAGTGGATAACATCCTCCACGCTTACTCCTTAGTTGATCTTAGGTTGAAATATATGGCAACAAATCCAGAGTCCACCGATCAAGGAATTCCTTTTGATGGGAATCCTAGCCCTTTTCCTTCTTTTGAAAATATTGGTGCTCCATATATGGCTACGGGATTTACCATTGGCTTGCCAGTATGGTTTTTTTCAACATCCTTGGTTCAAAATGTCGTGATTTCTCCGCAATCAAGTACACCTACAACTGGACAAAACCAACCTCCAGTTGATCCTAAAGTTTACCCTTTGCCTTCTTCCTCGGTTGCTTCTTCCTCCCCTTATTCCTCTTCTTTTGGTGAAAGTATTGGTACTAGTAACTACGTGACTAAGAAGAAGAAGAAGAAGAAGCAAATTCAGCAGAGGGGCAACCAAGCAACCATTGCTTTGAATGAAACATTTGATGAGAAATCATCCATCAAGCTTCACAAAGTTTGATATCCATGCAAACTTTGTGCAGGATACCATCTTCTTTGAGATTGTCTTGATATTCCTTAGATCTTAGAAGACTAGTCTTCTCGTTCACATCACCCTGTGTCATCAACTTTTGGAGATCATGTTGGTGACACACCATCAACTGGTGGTAGTAAAGTTCATGGAACCAAGGGTAACATTAAGTTTCCCTATAGTCTATGTGAAGGGAATCACCCCATTCACCTTTGTCCCTATCTGGATAAAGCCAAAAAAGTGTTGGATAACCATTTGGCTTCACCACAACGACTTCCATTTGGTTACAGGAGACTCTCCCTAAATCCTTCACTAGTTGATGAATTCACTGACGAAAATCAACCGTCAGTCAAATCCACTCTCTCTGAAGGATTCTAAAGGCACAAAAATAACAATACAGGGATTGTATGGGGCACAGTAATAACAATATGGGGAAAATAGGGGCACAACAATATTAATAAGGGATACAACTATAATATTAATGGGGGCATCACTAGTATTATAGGGACCTAACATGCCCCTCTCCTTCAAAAAAGTGTTGTCCTCAACGCTTGAGTAGTTTTGGATGCTTCTATATAAAATTCTCATCCTCCGATGTGGAATCTTCAACGGATAAGTTCTTCCACTTGATAAGATACTCTGAAATGGATCGATTTCATAGTTTTCGAGTTCTTGTTTCTATGAATACTTTCGATTCCAATATAATTTTTCCTTCCTCGTCAAGTTCTAGCAATATTGTTTGAACTGGGATCTTGTTGCCTATAACCTTCTTTAAACATGAAACATGGAAAACAGGGTGCACTCGAAAACCTATAGGAAGCTCCAATTTGTATGCCATAGTACCAATTGTTTGCAACACCTTATACAAACCATAATAATTTGGTGACAATTTGTTATCCTTCTTAGCTTGCTTGAGGGACATGTGTTTATATGGTTGTAGCCGTAGGAATACCCAATCACCTACATAAAAAATTCATTCATTGCGATGTTGATCTGCCTATTGTTTCATTCTATTCTGCGCCAACACGAGGTTATCCTTTAAGAGTTGGAGAACTTGTTGTTGATGCTCGATGTGATGTTCCACTGCTTGAACCTTAGAATTTTCTCTTAAATATGATGTGATGGATGGTGGCTGATATCCATAAAGTGCCATAAATGGGGTCATTTTTGTTGCAGTATGGAAGGAAGTGTTATACCACCATTCAACCAGAGGCAACCATTTGACCCATTGTGTCTGTTTATCAGATACAAAGCAACGAAGATATCCTTCCAAAAATTTGTTTATTATCTCTGTTTTCCCATTAGATTGAGGATGATAAGATGAGCTATGAGCTATCTGAGTACCAAGACAAGAAAATAATTCTGTCCAAAACTTTCCTGTAAAAATGGGATCTCCGTCACTTACAATAATCTTTGAGTTTCCATGTAGCTTTTGAATTGTTTCGGTAAATTCCGTAGAAACTGTATTGGCTTTAAATGCATGTGATAATGCACAAAACTATGCATACTTGGTAAGTCTGTCAACTACCACCATGATGACACTCTTTCCCTCAAACTTGGGTAAACTTGTGATAAAATCCATCAAAACCTTCTCCCAACGTTGGCTTGGAATGGATAAAGGTTGTAATACACCTGGTGTCTTAATTGTTTTAGCTTTATTTTGTTGGCGTACCAAACATTCTGCCACAAACTTTTGAATATCCGATTTAAGGCCATCCCAAAAAAATTCCTTCTTAACCATGTGGTAAGTTTTTAAAAATCCCGAGTTCCCTCCTAAGGGATAAGTGTACAATTCTAGAAGAATCTTTTGTTTGAGTTGGGAATTCTTACATAGGTATAAACGATCTTTCTACCATAATGAATCATTTTTCCAGCTAAATGTATCAGATGTACTGGAATCTTGTTGTAACTTTCGCATAAGTTCCCACACTTCTTTGTCATTCTTCCATTCCTCCCTTGCTTCGTTTATCCAATCTAGTTGGATAATAGAAATGGCGCACAACAATGCTTCCACATCCTCATCCTTTCTTGAGAGTGCATCTGCCCACACATTTTTCTTCCCTTTTTTGTATATGATTTCAAAGTCATAACCCAACATCTTTGTGACCCACTTTTGTTGTTCTTCAAGAGGATAATATTTGTTCTAAAAGGTATTTAAGGCTATCATGATTTGTTTTTACCTTGAAGTGTCTTCCCATTAGGTAGGGTCGCCATTTCTTAAGTGCATGTAGTATTGCCAACATTTCTTTCTCATAAATAGCTTTGTGTAAATACTTTCCCTTGGTTGGACGACTTTTGAAAGCGATGGTTCTTTCATATTGCATTAAAACAACACCAATTCCATTTCCGTAAGCATCATATTCCATAATAAAGGTTTTTGTGAAGTCTGGTGTAGCTAAGACCGGTGCTTGGCACATTGCCTCTTTAAGATATTCGAAGGCCTTTGTTGCTTCTAAAGTCCATGAAAATGCATCTTTCTTCAACAATGTTGTTAGAGGTGCTGCTATTTTCCCATAATTCTTAACAAACTTGTGATAATACCTTGTCAACCCGAGAAATCCTCACAAATGCTTTATGGATGTGGGGATTTCCCATTCCTTGGCTTTAATTTTGCTAGGGTCTACCTTAACTCCTTCATGAGATACAATATGACCCAGATATTCCACCTCTTGTACTCCAAAGAAACATTTGGATATCTTTGCATATAATTGTTTCTCCTCCAATAGTTGTAGCACCTTGTCAACGTGTTCAACATGATCCTTCCAAGACTTGTGTAGATTAGTATATCATCAAAAAATACTAACACAAATTTTCTAAGGAAGGGTTTGAAAATGGAATTTATCAAACCTTGAAATGTAGAAGGTGCATTGGTAAGGCCAAAGGCATGACCAAAAAATCATAGTGACCTTCATAAGTTCTAAATGCTATTTTTGAAATGTCTTCAGTCTTCATTCTGATTTGATGATATCCTGAACGAAGATCTAACTTGGTGAAGTAAATTGATCCATGAAATTCATCCAATAATTCATCAATGACAGGAATGGGAAAATTATCTTCAATAGTGAGCTTGTTGAGCTCCCTATAATCCGGACACATGCGCCATGATCCATCCTTCTTATGCACCAATACTACTAGAGCAGAGAAAGAACATTGGCTAGGTTGAATTATACTACCCTCAAGAATTTCTACAACCATATGTTCAATTTCACTCTTTTGGGCATAGGGATATCTGTACGGCTTGATGTTTGGAGGAACACTTCATGGAATCAAATGAATAGCATGATCATGATAATGAATAGGGGGGAGACCTTTGGGAGTCTCAAATACCTTGGAATGATTGTCCAAGACTTTTTGGAGATTTGGAGAAATAGATGATTTCGATGTGGAAACATCTAGCAAACATAATTGTGCAATTACACCTCGTTGTTCCTTTTTTAGAAGCTTTTTTATACCGTTAGATCTTATTATCTTTCCCAGTTTCCCTGCAATACCCCTTAATTCAACTTCCTTTCCTTCCACATAAAATTTCATGAAAAGTTCTTGAAAGTTAAAAGCTATTGTACCCAGGGATTGAAGCCATTGGACTCCTAGTACAACATTAGCACCTCCCATTGGAATGGAAAGCATTGGACTTTTCAATACATATTCTTCCATGGATAGCTTGATATTATGGCACTTTCCAGAGCAATTTATCATTCCTCCAATTGCAACAATCACTTGACACTTTGGTGCTAGATATAGGAAGAAATTCAATTCTTTTGCTATTTTACAATGAATAAAATTGTGGGTACTTCCTGAATCAATCAACACTATTACCTTTTTCTTCTTGATTTGTCCTTCTATCTTGATGGTTTGAGGAGTGGTCATTCCCGCCAATGCATTACAAGATATGGTCGGATTCATTTGTTCTTCATCTAGGCTTTGTTCCTAGAGTATATCCTCTTCTTTTGACCTTTCTTGCTCCTTTCTTCTTCCTCTTCACAATCTATGTAGAATAATTTCTTCTCAGCACACTTATGACCTTTAGTGTATTTGCTATCACAACTGTAACAAAGCCCTTTTGCTCTTTTTTCTTCCAATTGTTGTGGGTGTCAACCTTATAGGTTGTAGAAGGCTAGGGGAAACAACACTTCCATCTTTATATTGTGAGTGGTATGCTTCCTGGTTGCCATATTTTGCTTTCCATTTTTCTTGCTAACCTGAATGCCCTCTTTAATGAATCAGGTTCCCAAAGGCGAACATCATGTTGGATATTATCCTTTAAAGACCCTATGAACACATCAATCCTATGCTCCTCTGGAATATCTTTTACCCTTATGTTCAATTTCTGGAACTCCTCAATGTGCTCCATTATTGAACCCTTTTGTTTGAGACTTATCAATTGGCTAAAAAAAGTGTTGCTTTTTGTATCCTCATAATGTGCTATCAATTCCTCCGTAAAAATTGCCCAAGTGATAAATTGTTTACGAGAGCAAAGCCATTGATACCATACAAATTGATTTGGTTCCAAATATAAAGTTGCCATATGTACCTTTTGTGTGTGTTGCACATTATTGAAATCGAAAAATTGCTCCATCTGTAATATCCATGTTGCGGGATCCTTGCCATCAAACTTCCTCATATCGATTTTTGGAATATGGTGGGTCTTCGATCCAACATTAGAGTCTATGGAATCATGATTAACATTTCTTTTG
>APFE031333374.1:0-33436 GCA_000404065.3 Pinus taeda
TCTCCAACTTTTCCTGTATTTATATCCATCAATGAGGGTGTGTGACACATCTGTTGGGCATGTGAGCCTACATTACAAAACTGGCTGACCTTGCACATATAATTTATTAAGAATAATAAATTCAAAATATAAGTTCTGCTCATCGGATTAAGACTATTTTTATATGGATTTTACACCTCTCAGAAAGAGGAATCCAACAAAAATATTAGCCTCTTAATCTGAGCATCAGAACATGGAGTTTGGACCTAGTTGTCCAAATTTAACAATTAGCTTATATGTTGATCAATTATTCAGAGAAATTTACTATATTCTTTACCATCCAGTAAACAAAAGAAAAACCTCAATGCCACAAATTCTCATAGACATAAATTTCACCAATTACATAGAAAAAACTGGAATTTAGTAATGTAGACTGTATAAATTGTGAATGGCCCAAAATATTATTTTAAGAGTGAAGATGGAATGAGCTACAGCAACTCCAAAAAATAGATGTCAGAAAACATACTAACAAAGAACAAAATCTTATGCACATAACAACTGCAACTACTATTAACTATTGTCATGATATTGAAATGTAAACTTTGCACTAAAGGGTACAATAATGACACATGTACACACATCCTTGTATTGTATTGTAACAATTATCTCTTCATAGTCGAACTACGTATTCCCTAGTACAACAGTTAGATCTATCTTCTTGTCATGTAATCATCCTACAAATGACTGCAGCAACCATGAACTCTGCTGCAGAGAAGTTCAAGGGTTGAAGTTTAGGGTGCATAAAAATATATTTTGTAGCTTCATGAGGAATTTTTCTTAACATAACAGTAAATTTTGAAAGGCTTAAGATATTCTTCTGCAACAATGGATAATTAGCATGAGTTCCTAACAAACTTGCTGATGTCGACATGAAACTTTATCATATATTTTGCAGGAAAATGAAGCTAAACAAGAAAGGCTTCAAAGTACTTACATCAGCTTGAGCATAAAGATCAGCTGCGAGACCCGCACCACCACCTTTATCGCTTGGAATCTCACATACAATTTCTCCCCAATCACATAGTGCATTCGCACAATTTATCCTAGATTCTTGCTTCAACTCTCCTCCTTCAATAGAAGATATCTTTCTATATGCCTCAACACTCTGCCTAAACACATACTGTTGCCAGTTAGAACCAACGGGTAAGTACAAGTAAAAATAAAAACTTATCACCGTGTATGTTTATGTGTCTCTATTTTGAGAATTGGATACACTTTCCTCTATTTCATTTCCTTGTACTGTTTCCCTCTTAAATGTAAACTGTATACCTATTTCGTCTAGCTATTCTGTCCTTTCACGCGCTCATTTCTAAAGGAACATCAAATGAAACCATATCACAAAATGAATTAACTGTAATAAAGTTTATTCCTTAAGAAATAAAGCTACTGCATAGAATAGGTTAGACTAGATTAACTAGCAAAATCCATAATCATGTTCTCTATTCAAACACAGGAAAAGCTGCAGAAATCTAATAAAAAAAAAATTATGTATGTTTTTATAAACAGGAGCATCTGCTGTGTACACAACCATGGCCCACGACATCTTTCTAGGGTATTAGACTCTATGTACATGAGTAACCGTCAACTAAAAAAACAAGCCCCTTTAGTTGCATTGCCTACTTTTGTGTTTATTTGCTGGACATTAGTAAAATGATCTTATCTTTCATGAGATATGAGTCTTGTGTCTCATTTTAATATTCAATAACACAATCAACTCTCTATGTCTCTCTCAAAGGGCGTGTGTTGGACTGCAGACCAGAGATGAAAGAACAAATCGTTCATATGATACACAGATAAATACATGATCTTGACCCTTGGATTCATCTTCCAAGAGGTCTCTTGAACTCCCGATTACAGTCCATATTTCTGACCATAACCTTAACACATTGGGTGTCTAACATCCTGTAAATATACCAAAGCTAAATATGCTAATACAATGCAAACAATATTAAGAAAATTCTACCATCAAGAGAGCAAATCTCAAGAGGCAATGCAGGAGCTCCACCAGTCTGAAGACAATCTCAATCTGGAAGAGATGTACCACAAAGTCTGACTGGATGATGGAATGGGGAACCCCTCCTTTTCAATCTAATGATGTGGCAGAGCAAGAGGGTATAAATTCTCCTGGTGCGGGCCCAATCCAATGTATGAAGGCTTCTTCTCCATAATCAGAACTGTACAAAACTGTCAGTCTGATGATGGAGCCCATAAGGTCCAGTTCGAAGGAGATGTCATGAAATGATGCTGCAAAGATTGCCTCTCTATATGAGTAAGGGACCGATGCCCCTTAGTCACACAGGGTTGGGAGATAACAACTTGTTAACATGTATGGTTGTGAAGGATTAGCAACACTCTAACACAAAAGCCAACTAGGTAAAAGGGGAGTGCAAACTTAACCACCCATGAAGACCCCTGCTAGGAGCCCCTCTACCTGCCCAACATGCAATTCTTTCATTTTGCAATGAAATTTTCAGGATATCATTTCTTATCACAACAATACAAGAGGCAGCCTCCAATGTATATCCACCCATGAAGATCACCACTAGGACACCCTCTGCTTGCCTGACATGCAATCCTTTCTTTCTCAGCATGACAATGCAAGTGGCAGCCATCAATGTATTTCCCCCTTTCTCTTCTCCTTAAATAAAAAATACCCACAAAAGATGCCGAGTTTGACTGCTCAAATAACAATCTCATGTTTATTTGCAAATATTCAACTTTTATTTATTGAGTACCTAATCATCTATTACCGTCAATACCCATTTAATTCTTGAGGATGTTTAGGCACATAAGAATTTTGGAGCTCAAGTAAACAGGAAACTGCTTGTTAGTGTAGTTGTCATCATGCACCACACGCCTCTTGTATGATCAATATCACTCAGAGAAATTCGACCAGGACCTATTTTTAGTGTTCTAATGTGGAACGAGCCTGAATTATATGCAACAGCCAAACAGTTAACAGTCAAGGGAATTTAACATGTTTGCTGAAGATCCTTCTCAGAAGAATTAGGACAGTAGCAATTTGTTTGCTTATGGGCATTTGCTTAAGTTCTATATGGATAATGAATACAGTATATGTTCCCTTCCAACTCAAGCATGGATGTAGGGATGTCTTGGACTATCTTGTATCCCCATCAACTGATGGTAGAGAATTTAAAAAATTTAATACACACCAGAGTACCTTTACAGTAACAATGCACAGTAAAAACTTGTTAAAAAACTCCAAATCAGTCATGCATTCAACATACATTACTGATTTCATCTCTTTCTTTCTACAATGCAGAACCATGTAATCTAGGATTGCTAGAAAAGGAGAAGCAAATAATTCAATGTAATTTGCAATTGTGATATCTGTTGTATGCTTTTGTCAATTAATGTTGGAGAAAACCTGATTATAGTCACTTCTCATAAGAAAAAGGTCAGTGCAGTAATCTGTAATTTCTCACAACTACTACCTGCAAAGGTTGGCAGCATAGAGTTGCAACTGAAGCTGCAATTGAATAGCATGATGCTTTTTTATATTTCCTTTAAAAGCACTCTGATTCCCCAAACAGGGACCTTTCCTCACGGCACTGGACCACAATAAGAAAGCCTCACCCTGCAAAGAAATATTGTGCAATGTTAGAGAAATCAATCTCAAATTTCAAGCAATTACATTAACATAAGAACCTTTCAATTTATGTCACCCTGTGAGTACCCAGTACACACTCCCTTATCTAAACTTTGTGCACAAAGGTGACTATGTCTAAATATTTTGGTATTTCAAAAAGTTATCGACAACAATACAATGGTGGACAAATAATTAGGAGCATTAGTGTAGTAGATTAATGTAACAAGGCCCGCATCATCTTCACAGTTGCATATAGCGAAAAGAAGCTAAGAATGTAAATGCCAAGTACAAGTTATTCCTGAAAACTGAAACTGAGACTACAAAAAAAGATATACAAAGATGGGCGCTGCATCATTAATGTTCGCTGCCAGAAAATCACAAGAAAATATAGTGCAGATAATGGGCCACCTCAATGATGCAGTGTTCTCTGTAAAACACAATTAACTATTTGTGTCAGGGATAATGCACAAGAGAAAAACAATAAAATTAGAAAAATAGTGCCAGGGACAAGAAATAACTAACCATCTTAAGCCTATATCTGAACCAAATTGTATGTCATCATTTTTAATTTTTCTTTAATCATTTTCATGTCACTTCATTATTTTTCTCTCCTTTTAGTTTTGCTGCTTGCATATCCTCTTTTATGATGAGATCACCACTGCTTACACATAGTAGGGGTTCAGTTCTCCGGCCCTACCTTCACTATGAGGCCTGTTTCCATGCCCTGGCTCAATAGGGGTTGTTACCCACCACATGTGTGTAACGTATATATAGGAGAAATTTTTTCTCCTAAGACAGTCCTCAACCAGCAGCCAGCAGCCTCTTGAAGCCACCAGATAGTTCAATGTGCCATTGTCTCCGCATCTTGAGCTAGCCATGTGATCCCTCGACCACTTGTCATGAATGTATGTTTGAAGGTGGGCCTCCCAACCCCAGATAACTCATTGTGTCATTGTCTCCACCTCCTGAGCTAGTCATGTGGTCTCTTGACCACTTGTCATGAATGTATGTTTGAAGGTGGGCCTCCCGACCCCAAAGGTATGGCTTTTCACTGGTATGGTTGAGTAATTTTCCTTACTTGTCATGGGCACTCTTGGGTATGGATTGGTGGGGGGATTTGGTGGAAAGAGTGGCTTAGGCTTGTATTCTTGTCTCCACTGCCCGATTTTGTGGTTACCTTGTATCCTAGTCTCATGGGATCTCCTTTACTATCCATTTGGCTTTTGCGTTGTTACTACATGGGAAATCTTGATTTTGGTTGTGTGGTCCCACTTCCCGATACCACCTGCATCACTCCCCTTCCACTCATTTTAGCCCCATTCATACATTTTTCGATCCGGGTCCACATAGGGTTAGCCTCCTCTTCCCCTTGTCCACACCTTGGGTCGGGCTTGGAATGATGCCCTAGAGGTTGATGCAGCTAAAAAGAAAAAGAAAAAGCATAATTTGGCCACTTTCAACAAGAATTGTACCACAAAATAAGAAAAGATGGTCCGGACATACAAATTTGGCACATGGGCAAAAACCAAACATGAGCTCTCCCCCTTATCCATGGCCATCACATTGGTTCCTATGGGCCCTAAATGAGCCCCCTCAATCATTAAAGAACCCATGATTGTCCCAACCCCTGGTGGGCGATAAACTGCCCCACCTTAGGGGGGTATTCACTGCTACATATTACACATCCTGCTCTCATCCCTTGGAGCCCCAAGAAATTATAAAGAAAAATCAATAAAAGGCAAAAGGCATATGAAGAAGGGTGGAAAAACAAAGGTCAAAGTTACTCATACTACGATTTGCTCCCTCCTACACTCACATACCCAGGCGTGGGCTTCCCTTATTATAGCTACCCATGAACCTTGACATGTAGTCTGGACTCTGGATGATTCTCCTAATCCCCACTCCATTCCATTATTATATCATTTGCCACCTACCATTTGAGGGACGTAGCACAAATATGTCACCCCCTCTAGAGGTTGAAACCACCTAATAAGGTCCTTGGCTAACCCCCTAGTGAGTTTGGAGACACTTGTACATACCAAAGCCCATTATGGAAGGGCATGCCACCATGAAGTGCCCCATTGATTCCATGACTTGTAAGCTCTTTTACTTTATTATTCTAATGATTTGTTGCATCGGAGGTCAAGGGGACGCATTAGATCTTATGCAAGATTGCAGGTGGATTCCCATTTGGGGCTTGGTCTCCCTATACAGGATCATATCCCTCTAGAGGGCAACATTGGCACTTGTAGGGTGAGCGTTGAGAGCCATGGGCCTCCACCATAGCCGAGATTACTTCATGGATCCCCAACAGTGCTCGTTGATTGCTCCTATTCCACCTTTTGGATGAGAATGATGCACCTGGTTCACCATGCCCAGTCAGCTCCACAGATGTACCATACACTTCGCAAATGTTCCAAGATATGGAGGATTGTCCCTCGTTGCAAAGGGAGGTCTTATGTTATCATTCCAACCCTTACAGATGGTTTACAAGCACTTCTGATCCATTTGGAAACCCATGCGGATGACCTTGTGCCCCCACACCCACTTGGGAGCACCACAGGTTCTTGCTTGGAAAACAAGGGGCCAACCCCTTGTCCAGTCTGATGGGAGTCCATTTCTACATCATGGCACCCTTTGGACTTCATTAGGCCTCCTGAAAGGCTCAATGACTCACTTTGTTGATCATTCAACCCTCTTGAGAGGCTTATTCATGTATTATTGAGCTATTCGGTGGGCTTGTCACAAAAATTTATTGTTATTATGCGCATTATTTTATTCGAGAGGCTAAATTAGGCCAAATTAGCTTAATCGAACTCATTAGACATTGTATAAATAGATGAGAGTTGATTCATTCTCTCATCATCACTTGGATTGGGTTATTAGCTCTTGTGAGATTTTCGCTATTCCTTATGGAGGATGAGTTTGGATGATACAGATGAATTTTGATGTTTGGATATCTCTGTCTTGTCTTGGAGCTTCATTTTTGGCATAATTTGATGATTGGATATACTCTTTTATACATGTAAGTGCTATCTCAATGCTTATTCTTGTCATTTACTTTTGTCACATGAATGTTGCTAGGACTTTCGCTATACAAGTCTAAAATTTACTACTCTATATGAAATTGTGGGAAGTTTGTTCTTTTATAGCTTTGCATCATGTCATGGGCCATGTATGAATGGGTGAATGTTCCTAGAGATAATTTATGTTAAATACATCTTGATAAGTCATCAATTATTGCAAGCTGAAGTATAAAGTCCTTGCAGCAGTTGCTCTCATGCTCTAATGCCATGCAAAGTTGTTGAAGGCTTCCCTTGATTGGGTGAATTCTTTCCAAACCATAAAATTCTCCTTGACTCCATCTCTCCCAAAGGACAAGGCATTAATCCTCCATAGGTGATCACTATAAAGCTTATTTCTTTCACCTATCCTCTTCTTCCTAGACTTGTCCTTCATAGGTCATCTAGGGCATCACTTATCTTATGATCTAACCATCCAAACACTTCGGTTTTTGGTCCACAACTGCGTTGAAGCTTGCTCTAGAGGCCCTCCAAATTTGAATCAAATCCGATAACGGGATTTCGAGATATAGCAAGCCCTAGCTCAGGGACCACTTCTTACCTAGGTTTCCCTTCGCTAGTGTCCTCATTGGGATCATTGAATTCAAACCTCAAAGAAAATTTGTCCTTTGATCCTCTTCTCCTCATTAACTGGGTCAAGCCCCTCATTGCATGATCAACTCCACACCCTTGACCTAATTTTGGGTCTGCTTGGTCTCATGTGGTCCTGCAACCTTTCAACTCCAAATCAACAAAGATCACACAAAGACCAATTTCCCATAAGGATTTCTAGGCCTAGGTATCATCTTTGCAAGATAGCCCAAACCCTAGCCTCTAGAGTCCTCTTAGCCCTTCCTAGAGAGCATATCAGCTTATTGCCCAAGCAAGAAGGCCATATAATTGAGTATCTCTTGTGAATAGGCTCTAGGAATCACCCTTTGTCCATTCATTGACCTACTCATCCTTGTGATTCCTCTTATATCGAGTCTCCACCCATCAATGAGGTTTGTAAAGAGTAGGGAGCCTTAGCTGAGGTGACAGTAGGCTATCGCTTCATCGTTGTCCCTTGACCCAGTAATTGCTCTATAGGGTCCCCTCCTAGGACCCCTGCTAGTTTGAGCGGTAACAAGGGGTATGCGTCTCTCTCCATTCTAGAGCACCAATGTTTCTAGTTGCATTTCCAGGGCATCCCAACAAAGTTGCTCCTCTTTAACACCATCTTTAAACCCATTCTTCTTTATGTTGTTGAGGCCCAGGGACCTAGTTTGACTTTAGTAGATTGGTCTCGAGTTGAAAGAGTTCAATCTATCATGATCCAATATATATTTGTTACAAACAAACAGTGCCACAAGATGTTGTCCAAGCTAAGTTTGGGACTCTATCCTTTACACTTGAACATTTTCAGACTCATCTTTTTTCTCCACAGGATTTACACCTTGGGGATACTGCTTTTGGATGCGACATATACTCCTCTCTCACTCTTTGCTCCAAACATACTACACAAGGCTGGTTTACTAAGGCCACTCCTCTCCTCCATTTTATTGGTATATATGTACTTGATAGCAGAGTGGTCAAGGATAGCATCTTTTAGAGGTACACTCAATGCATTTAGGTCTCCCCACCTTGGACTCTTGGTCCCAAGATGGCCATTTATTATGATATCTTGATATAGTTGTAGAACAATCTCATTACTCATCTAAACTACATTCAACATCCATTAGTTCATGGCCTCATGGTCCCACTTAGCCAATTGTACGTTTGCTCACATCACTTATGGGCCAAGACATACCATCACATCCCAAGGTTCTATCTGCCAACTATACAATCTCTAGGAGGCCAAGACCAGGGAAAACTTAGTCTTCAAATGTCCTATATACTATTAAATCTAGTAGTCATTGCTTAATACACGACTTGAGATGTTCCCATGTGACCTCCTTTCACTGCCCTGATCATAATTGCGTAGTAGCCTTATATGTTCAAGAGGTAATGATCCATGAACGAGAGACTTTGCAAGGCCTCTCTATTGGTGGACATGCTAATCACCAAGATGACTACCCCACCCATGAATTGGATGGCAATAAAATTGTGAAACAAAAAACCTCTCCTTGCAAGGACAGCAAGCATGACAACTTTATGAGACCTCTAAGTCAAACCTGCTCACTACAATGCATGGCCTCTCAAGTCAACCCAAACAAGTACCCTCCATCACAATTTCTTCCCCTCAACCTTAGATGTTAAAAGAGAAAAGACTTGTCAACCTTCTCTTTTCTCTTATCACTCCAAAACTATAACCAAGATTGTATAACCAAGGCCCTTCAACCTTGAAAACTCTTTGGAAATCATCATCAAGGTATGCATTGGTCCCTTCACAACCATTAATGAGGACAAGAAGGCACGTCTAGGTATGGCATCTCCCTCTTCCTCTACTTTCATTTCCATTTATGGTGTTGATATGGAGGTAAGGCCTCATGCCTTGTAGGGTTCCAGGCCCCTTCAACCTTGGGCACTCTTTGGAAAACACCATCTAGGTATGCATTGGTCCCTTCACAATCATTAATCAGGACAATAAGGCATGTCTAGGTATGGCATCTCCCTCTTCCGCTAACTTCATTTCCACTTATGACGTTGATGTGGAGGTAGGGACTCATACCTCGTAGAGTTTGCCTAGCTCGTGAATTTCTCTTTCTTTTATTATTATTCATATTTCGATAGTCCCATTGTTTACATTGTTTAGTGGCCACTAATTGCAATCTCTAGTCCTATTGAGTTGTCAGCTAGGGAAACATGGACATTAATAAAATCATCACATCTTATTTCTTATGATGCGTTTAAAGAGTTCTATTCATCTCTATGTCTCATGATCATGGTATATGCTTTGCTCAACTACTGCCAAGCACATACTGAAAACTGAAACTCAGACTACAGATAAAGAAATACAAAGAGTGCCATTGTATTATTAATTTTCATTGCCAAAAGATCACAAGAAAAATATAGAAAATGGAATGCTAGACACCTTAACAATACAATGTTTTCTCTAAAACATAATCAAGTATTTGTTCTAGGTATCGTTTCACACCACAAGTGGGTGACCCCATAAGAGAATTTTCTCATAGATTTGTCTTCAACCGGCAACCAGCAGCCCCTAACTGTTGATTTGGGGTAGCATCGGATGTGCTCAAGGCCTCAAATTTTGCAGGGAGGCTTGGGCACATGCATTCCAAAGAACCCGGAAACCATTTTGGGAAATTCCACCCAGAGACGATTATATTAAAATAATTAACATTTTTAATGGGTTCCTAAGTCTAATCTAGAAAAAGACAGAGATCAAGTCAAAACGATCTAAGCCTTTGATTAGGAGTTAATCTAGTTCGTTGGTTGCCCAATAGGAAGATACAAGAAGGGGCCTGAGGGTCATTTGGAAAATACACCAAGAGTGATCAAGAAATCGATTTTCTGAAGTGAGAAGTTCTCAAGAGGAAAATTCGATTGAGGAGATTTCTTGCAGTGGAGGGGCAAGGATAGCTTCCGGAGAGAGAGAGATTTTCTTAGCCAAAGAATCATCAGCAGAGAGAGGGAGAGGGTGATCCAGTAGCCCAAACACAGAGGTTGATGCAAGGCCAGCAGGGCCACGTAGAAGCAGTGCAAAGGGTAAGAGAGAGTCGAAAATCTAGCAACAGAGATAGTTTTAGTAGCTGGAAGCCGGGGTGTGATCCCAAGAGGCTGAAAGCAGTGACTCTGGGCTACAAATCGATTCCCCAACTGGGTGATGTAGTGCCTAGGAGAGTTGATGCTGGGACAGTGTAGAGGCAATGCAGGGCCTACCAGGGGAACCTCATCCAGTGACCGGAACCTCAGCCAGACTTTTTCTCAGTGATTGTGTGAGATAATCTCACAAAGCTTCTGCCAGTATTTCTCTATCTGTAACTGAATAACCCTGTGAAGTATTCAGCGATGTATTCAAAATTTGCTATTGCTTAATAATAATAAACCCTCAAAGTTGTTGCATTGATTTTCCCGCACTGGGTTTTCCAGGGACACTCGTCCAAAAATAACGGTGTCCAATGTGTTTGTATTTCCTTGCTCAGTTTCTATGTTTCAGGATCATATTTAATTTGGTGTAGGTTGCTTCAGTAATTTACTTCAATATTTCAAGAAGAAATCTGAAATAAGTTTGTAATGTAATTTACGATCTAAGTGAAATAGATTCAGTTGGTTGTAATAGGATTCCAGAGATTGTTAGATCTAGGAATTTTCACATGAAATCAAAGCTGTGAGGCAAGAAGAGCAGAGTCGGTAGATCCAGCGTTGAGCAGAAGAGGGAGATTGAAAAGCTGCAGGAGGCAACAGTTCGAAACCCCAGAGGGTTTGCGCAGTTCTTAACCAGAGGGCTGAAATTTCGAGGCAATCTCTCTTCGAGTGAGTCGACAAAGAGAAGGACCCCCAGTTCGAATTTTTGTTGGGGCAACATTGAAGCCTCAACCTGAGGAGCGCTGGTGGGACGCAGACTTTTTTGCAAGCAGTTTGCTAGGCAGAAAATCGTCAGAAGAGAAAGGAGAAGCACGGTTGAGGGAATTTCTTTCTCAGAGAATTCCTAGGCAAGGAATTTGAATTCTCTAGCACTGCGCAACAACAAGGGGCAACAGTTTTACTAGCTCCATAAGGGAGTGCGTAGGCTAGGCCAACAGCAGCACAAAGGAGAGAGGTCATTCGACTTTCTATTTTTGGCAGAAATGGCAACCAGTGGCTTGAGGGATCAAGACAGGTTGGATGGAGCATCCCACTACATCATCTGGAAGGCTAGAATGTCATTCCTTCTAGATAAGCTGCCCTCAAGACATACCTCGACAACGTGGTGGTTGTCCCTGCAAATGCAGATCCGCTGAAGAAGTACAAGGCTGAGATGGCAAAGGCCAAGAAGATGATCCTGGATGGAGTCAAGGATCATTTGGTGTGCCACGTTGCTAGCAGAGCAACTATTATGGAGATGTGGGATGCTTTGGCCATGTTGAATAAGGGATCTTCCGAGCAGCGAAGATGTACATAGAGCAGAAACTGAGTCTGCTCAAATGCAGAAAGGAAAGCGTGTGGATCCCTTCCTCACAAAGTTGAAGGAGACCCGTGATGAGTTGTCGGCTACAGCGCATACACCTCGAGATTCAGAGTTAGTGAGAT
The DNA here is from genome assembly GCA_000404065.3 of Pinus taeda. Taxonomy (NCBI): domain Eukaryota; kingdom Viridiplantae; phylum Streptophyta; class Pinopsida; order Pinales; family Pinaceae; genus Pinus; species Pinus taeda. The sequence goes on from APFE031333374.1 coordinate 11,884, forward strand.
TGGCCCTAAATTCTGTCTCCGATGAGTGGCAAGTCTTTGTCCAGATTATCCTAGGCAGGGCAGCATTGCCTAATTAGGATGAGATGTGGGCAACTCTAAAACAAGAGGAGCTGAGGAGAGATCTGGTCAAGGTCAAACTTGACGGAAGCAGTAGCAGTAGTGGGTCGAAGCCCAAGGAGGAGGATAATGCAACGCTTGCATCAAAGTGATAGCAAGGGCAACATAGACAAAAGAAGGATATCTCCAAGGTGAAGTGTTTCAGATGTGGCGAGATGGGCCACTATGCATCCCAGTGTCCTTTGAAGAAAAAGGACAAGGATGACAAGCACGATCCTAAGATTGCAGCTGCGAAGATCGAAGAGGAGTTCACCATGACAATCGAGATTCCTCCAGGAGGGAGGTAGGCTGATTTGGAGTTGTAGTTCGAAACAGCTACAGATGGGCAAGATCCTTGAGGAGTCCACCTCTTGAATCAATACCTTCCTACGAGAGCCCAATTTTGTTAGGATATTCCGACACATAGGATATAGTTAAGTATAACTTGGTCTAGTGTAGAGTTAGGTAAAGTGTGTTTCTTTACTATGTACTTTTGCAACTTACAAGCCAATGGTCACCATATGTTCTAGACATGAAGTGATCTAATGGTTCATTCTCTCCATAGTAATACCGACACTTGATCTGTGGCTTAACACCCGATTGGTCCATGATCTCTATTTAAAGAGCATGGAAGGTCATTTGTAAAGTGACCGTTCATGAGAGAAGCTTATGTAAAATTTATTTCTTTTATTAATAAATTGCCTAAAATGACAAATGACCGTTCATGAGAGAAGCTTATGTAAAATTTATTTCTTTTATTAATAAATTGCCTAAAATGGTCGCATTGGCTCAAGCCGTGGACTGTTTCCTTCTTTGAGGGTTTTAACCACGTCAAAAATACTGGTGTATTGATCTATGATCTGTTTGTGAGCAATGTCTTTTGGTATACTATCTGGGCAACTTACCCTGTAAATTCCTACATGGTATCAGAGCTATTTGAGGGCCACATCCGTTGGCGATCCAAATCCAAAGCCGGTACAACTGCATCCAACTACCATTTCCTAGATCTATTGTTTCTGACCGCTTTCGAGCTGAGGGGACTACTCTATTGTGTTAGGAGCATCTGTTCCAGTGAGGAACCCCTCTCGTTTCACGCGAAAAGGTTTCTGATAGCCCTAGCTACGTCATTTTTAAGATCTGGAGGTAAATAGTCATTATTTGCAATTTTAGTTACTTATCTCTCTGTTTATTACGGTTTATTTAGCTCTCTGTTTTCTATTATCGGATCTATACCTTTCATTTCTGTGTATGCTCTTTGCTCTGCGACTCTATGCGATCTAAGCAAATCAGAAACAAAAAGGAAGGATTTTTCTCATGCGTATGCTCTTTTCCGCCGCGCCTTAGTGTGATCTTGGAAGATCAAAAACATTGAGAAAAATATTTAGCTTCCGGCGAAAGCTAACTTCAAGCCATAAGGTTTGGTTTTTTTTTTTGCACATCCGTGTTGGATTGTGTGGTTTATTTGTTTTGTAGGCCAAAAAGGGCTTTTTCAAGTAAGCACTAACCCCAAAAGCTTCAGTGACTTCAAAAAAAAAACCCTTCCTCTTTTCCAAAAATTACTAACCTTTAACTAGCTCACTTGGTCCAAAGTTACTTTATGAGAGTAGAGGTCTTGGGTTCAAGTCTTTCTTTTTGTTGAGTTACTTTTTCAAAAAGCACATGTAACTTATGTTTTGAAGTTACTTTATGTAAAAGTGTTCTCACCCATTATAAAAGGTGAGTCACTTATAATTCTAAAGTCTCTTTATCTTTTATTTAAGTTACAATCTAGTGGGCAGCTCATAAAGTACCATTGAAAAGTGACTTTCACCTATTTATAAAAATGGTGTAGGAATATACAAGGTAAGTTCCTGAGATAGAACACCAAAGGACACCGCTCACAAACATATCGCAGATCAATACACCAGTATTCTTTACGTGGTTAAAACCCTCAAAGAGGGAAACAGTCCACGGCCTAAGCCAACGCAGCCACTTTAGGCAATTTATTAATAAAAGAAATAAAATTTACATAAGCCTCTCTCATGAACGGTTACCCTAGAAATGACCCTCCATACTCTTTAAATAGAGATCATGGACCAATCAAGGGTTAAGCCACGAATCAAGTGTCGATAATACCGAGGAGAGAATGAACTGTCAGATCACTTCATGTTTAGAACATATCATGACTGTTGGCTTGTAAGTTACAAAAGTACATAGTAAAGAAACGCACTTTACCTAACTCTACACTAGACCAAGTTATACTTAACTATTTCCTATGTGTCAGAATATCCTAACAAAATTGGGCTCTTGTAGCAAGATATTGATGCAAGAGGTGGACACCTCAAGGATCCTGCCCATCTATAGCTCTTTCGAACTACAACTCCAAATCAGCCCACCTCCCTCCCGGAGGAATCTCGGTTGTCATGGCGAACTCCTCTTCGATCTTCGCAGCTACAACCTTAGGATCGTGCTTCTCATCCTTGTCGTTTTTCTTCAAAGGACACTGGGATGCATAGTGGTCCATCTCGCCACATCTGAAACACTTCACCTTGGCGATGTCCTTTCGTCTTTGTTGCCCCTGTTGTCCCTTCAATGCAAGCATTGCATTATCCTCCTCCTTGGGCTTCGACCCACTACTGTTGTTGCTTCCGTCAAGTTTGACCTTAACCAGGTCTCTCCTCAGCTCCTCTTGTTTTAGAGCTGCCCACATCTCATCCCAATTAAGCATATCGTGAGCTGAAGGAGGATCTCGAGAAGGTGGGTGAGGACTGTCATCCTCGCTGTCATCATCTAAAGAAGAAATATTTTCAGAGGTAGAGGGATTGAGAGAGGTGGCACATCCACCGAACTAGGCTCGTAGGCCGATATATTTTCAGCAAACTTTACATCTCTTCTAATGATAACATTTTTGGACTTAAGTGGAATAAGTCTATATCCTTTAACATCTTCAGAATATCCAACAAAAATACATTTTTCACTCTTAGGTTCTAAAGCTTTATGTTTCTCATCTGGAATATGGGCCCATGCTTCACTTCCAAAAACACGAAAGTGACTTATATCTGGTTTAATTGAGCTCCATGCTTCTTCTGGAGTGATATTCTTTAAAACCTTAATAGGAGTGTGATTTACTATGTAATTTGCACAGTTAAATGCTTCTACCCAAAAATTTAAACCAAGTCCTTTAGATTGAAGCATACAATTAGCCATTTCCTTTAAGGTGCGATTCTTCCTTTCAGCGACACCATTTTGTTGTGGAGTATATGGAACAGTATGTTGCATTTGAATTCCATGCTCAATGCAAAAGTTGATGAATTTGTTGTTAACATATTCTCCACCATTATCTGATCTTAGCTTAAGAATTTGATGTCCAGATTGTTTCTCAACAAAGGCCTTAAAAGCCAAGAACATGTTAAAGACTTCACTCTTGAGTTTTAAGAAGTATACCCAAGTGCATCTCGAGAAATCATCAATGAAAGTTAAGAAATACTTGTAGCCAGAGAATGAAACAACTGGAAGTGGACCACATAAATCACTATGCACAAGTTGTAAAGGGGTTGAGGCATGCCAAGAGGCACGTTTTTCAAAACTATCCCGATGATGTTTTCCGAGTACACATCTGGAACAAACACCATCTCTGCAAGATACCATAGGAAGACCTGTCACCATATTTTCTTTACATAGATTTTGAAGGGAGTGATAGTTTAAGTGACCAAATCGCTCATGCCAAAGTTGCTCACTTCATCATTATGAGCAACAAATACCAAGGGAAGTGTACATGACCCAAATTTGTTAAACGTATACAACTTTGTAGAATCATTAGCAATGCCAGTAGCTAAAATCTGTCTAGGACCTCTTAGGTCCTTATAATTACAACATCATGAGGTGAAAATTCAATGATTTTACCTTCACCTGAATGAGTTATCTGATATACATATAAAAGGTTGGAGGTTGCAGGATAAGGTTGGAACACATAATACATCATTAAATTGACCATTGTCTAGATAAATAGTTCCAGTCCCTACAACACTATGAGATCTATCATCACCAACATATATATTTTTGGTATTACAATCATTTAAAGAAGAAAACATGGCTTTGTTTTTGGCCATGTGATAAGAAGCTCCAAAATCAATGAGCCACTCATGAGAATGAGAACAAGAAGATACATTTAGTGCATAACCAGACTAAGATGCTTGACAACCACATGCAAAAAGTGTTATTCTTGAAGTTGAAGAGTGCTCCAAATGGATGTTATGCTTATTTGTTGTTGCTTCCAAGGCTTCCATCTTCTTTAAAGCATTTGGATTTTAAGTGGCCATCTCAATCACAAAAGTTGCAATGTCTATCAGTCTTTTACCATTTGTTTTTATTTGCCTTATCATTTTGTTAAAATGATTTTTCATTTTGAGACTGAAATTGCTTAGGACCCTTGTTTGGTTTAGGACCATTCTTTTTAGGATACTACTTCTTAGGATTCTTTGAATTTGATTGTTGCTGGGCGGCTAAGGCTTTCTTAGAAGAGTTTCCAAAACTAAGAAGACCAAGATGTAAGAGTTTTTCTTGTTCTCTTATTAAAGAATCACAAAAGGCATCAAAAGAGGGGACTTGTAGTCTTGTCCTTGAGAAATAAATGCTTCTCTAGTAGAATGGAAGGTGGAAACAAACACAGAGTAGATTGGTCCCAACTTAGTAAGAATGGAATAGATAAGACTACCATTTTCTTTCTTAACCTTAACACCTTCCAAGAGAAGTCTAAGGGTCTTGAACTTGGACAAAAAATCTTCAATGGAAGAAAAATTATTGGGGTCCAATGTAAGAAACTCTTTTTCAAGTTGATGGGCTCTAATTTCATTTTTAATTCCAAAAACTTTAGTGAGTTGCTTCATTGCTTCATTAGAAGGATCAAGTTCTACGATATGGAATCTAAGGTCTAGAGAAATAGACATCCCTATTAACCCACGTGCTTGATCTTGTCTATTTTCGCATTTGGCTGCCTTATCTTCATCTTTAGGTTTAGTTTCTTGGCCTAAGGCTATTCTGTAAGACCTTTACTTCTAAGTAAATCCACAATGTAGGACCACCATTGGAAGTAGTTGGTGCTGTCAAAAATAACTTGGCATGGACTTTCCATTTTAACAGAAATTGAAGTTGTAGATGTTGAAACTAAGTGTTCCAATGGAACAAGAATAACATGGCATGGACTTTCCATTTTAACAGAAATTGAAGTTGTAGATGTTGAAACTAAGTGTTCCAATGGAAAGTTCTCAAAAAATTAGGCTGATTCAAAAAAAATGGCTCTGAAAATAGCTTCCAGATGAAGAAGTTATGCTTTTTGAAAAAAAGTTGTTGAAGATGCCAACGAAATGCGTGAATGTGCGGAAATGAATGATAATGTTGTACTTAAAAAAAAATCCCCCCCCTCCAAACTTAATCTAATTAGCTCACTTAAAAAAACAAAAAAAATATGTGACTCGCTTTTATAAATAAGTGAAAGTCACTTTTACAATGGTACTTTATGAACTACCCACTAAATTATAACTTAAATAAAAGATAAAGTGACTCACTTTTTATGATGGGGGAGAAAACTTTTACATAAAGTAACTTTAAAACATAAGTTACATGTGTTTTTTGAAAAAGTAACTCAACAAAAAGAAAGACTTGAACTCAAGACGTCTATTCTCATAAAGTAACTTTGGACCAAGTGAGCTAGTTTAAAAGGTTAGTAATTTTTGGAAAAGAAGAAGGGGTCACTGAAGCTTTGGGGTGCGTGCTTACATGAAAAAACTCTTTTTGCCTCCAGAGCTTAAAAATGACGTAGCTAGGGCTACCGGAAACCTTTTCGCGTGAAACGAAATGGATTCCTCACTAGAACAGATGCTCCTAACACAATAGAACAGTCCTCTCAGCCCGAAAGCAGTTAGTAACAGTAGATCTAGGAAACGACAATCAGATGTAGTTGTATCGGCTTCCGATTTGGATCACCAATGGATGCGGCCCTCAAATAGCTCTGATACCATGTAAGAATTTACAGGGTAAATTCCTCAGATAGAACACCAAAGGACACCCCTCACAAATATCACAAAGCAATACACTAGTGTTCTTGGCGTGGTTAAAACCCTCAAAGAGGGAAACAGTCCACGGCTTGAGCCAACGCGGCCACTTCAGGCAATTTATTAATAAAAGAAATAAAATTTACATAAGCTTCTCTCATGAACGGTTACCCTACAAATGACCCTCCATGCTCTTTATATAGAGATCATGGACCAATCAGGTGTTAAGCCACAAATCAAGTGTCGGTAATACCGAGGAGAGAATGAAACATCAGATCACTTCATGTCTAGAACATATCGTGACCGTCGGAGTGTAAGTTACAAATGTATATAGTAAAGAAACACACTTTACCTAACTCTACACTAGACCAAGTTATACTTAACTATTTCCTATGTGTTGAAATATCTTAACAAGTGGGTCACATAATTTTTTTTTAGAAGTGAGCTAATTAGATTAAGTTTGGAAAGGGGGGTATTTTTTTAAAATATAACATTATCATTCACTTTTGCACATTCACTTACTTCATCGGCATCTTCAACAACTTTTGTTCAAAAGGCCATAACTTCTTCATCTGAAAGCCGTTTTCAAAGCTGTTTTTTTTAATCAGCCTAATTTTTCGAGATCTTTTCATTGGAACACTTAGTTTCAACATCTGCAACTTCAGTTTATGTTAAAATGGAAAGTTCATGCCAAGTTATTCTTGATAGCACCAACTACTTCCAATGGGTGTCCTACATGGAGGATTTATTTAGAAGTAAAGGTATTTATAGAATAGCCTCAAGCCAAGAGTCTAAACCTAAAAATGAAGATAAGCAAGTCAAATGGTAAAATAGCCAAGATCAAGCACGTGGATTGATAGGGATGTCTATTTCTCCAGACCTTAAATTCCATATCACAGAACTTGATACCCCTGATGAAGCAATGAAACAGCTCAATAAAGTTTTTGCAAATAAAAATGAAATTAGAGCCCATCAACTCGAAAATGAGTCGCTTGCGTTGGACCCCACTAATTTCTATAAATAAGTTCTTGAATTGTAAAAAGTGAACATCCTTATCATGTACAATGGAGTGCGAATGTAAAAGTGCAATTAACCAGGGATGGACCCGTTATCACATGGATTAACAACCTTGGCAAGGTCCAGCCATGCCGCTAAGTGGTAAGCACACTGTAAATTGTCACCTCAATGCAATCTCATCTCAGTTTAGGCCAACTCCTACAATGCCATGAGGGGTATCTCAATTTATACACACTTCACTAACAAGCCTAAGAGACCAATGCCTAGAAATACTAAACATGGTGAAGGTTAGGAGTTAAATTAAATATAATGCTAAGTTTGATATATGATTTATAACTGCAAAAATACAAACAGACATACAAAACTCACTCAAAATACATAATAAATAGTTATCTTTGATGCTTGAGAGTGAGGGAAAGATACAAATACCAAGTGAGATGACTTATCCTTGATTTCCACTTGATTTGTAACCTAATTGGGACAAGCTTGTTGCTCTACTACACTTCCAAATATGTAAAATAAACAAGAAATGCAGTCATTCCAAATATGGAGTGCCTTTGAAGCAATCCAAATATGGAAACCTCCCCTTTCAACTCAGTTGCTCTGAGTTCTTCACGACTCAACTGTATACTCATCATCTGCTCGAGCTTCTTCAGCTCCTCTATTAACTGCACATTTATCTGTTGATCTCTTTTCTGTTGTAGCCTCTGCCATTTCACTCTCTTCCTCATGAGCCAACCCACTCTCTGGTCCTTCATATTTTCCTGTAGCAATTCCATCAATAACTCAACATGCACTGCTATCTCAGCTTTCTCTTTCTCATACTCTTCATCAGTCAACTGCTTCAATATGCCATTTCCCTTGGCATCTTCCTTCTCCCTCTTTCTGTTGTGGCCTCTTTCTGAACCTTTGCTCTCTCCTACCAGGTTTTGCCACGCTCTCTTAGAATCCATGTCGGACTCTTTCATCACTGCACTTCAGCTGTGATCTGCTTCTTCCCGCTGAGATTTTCTTCAACCTGCTTGCAACCTAAACTCTGCAAACAACTTTCAAACCAGAGTCAAATATCATCTGACAACTCACCTTCAAGATCCTGTTGATCTTGCTTCCCTTCTTCAACTGCACTGCATCTCTGTGCTGCAATCTTCATTAGCTTCAAATTCAGATATTCATTCATCGCATGCAATTAACTCAATTCAATTTAAAACTTAAACCTTCACATAGAGCTATTCCAGCTCTGATACCAAAAATGACGCAGGCATAGCCTGCAATACCCAGAATCTTTCTTCAAATGCATATGAACATGCATCTCAATTAGTACCTCAATGTCTGGCAAATTTCTACCACTGGCAATCTCAATTAATATGCGGAAGCTTACCTTTCAATTCCTGGCAAATTCACATTTTATCATTTGCATGCGGAAGCTTCTCAAACACTTGTTCACATATTTCATGGTTCATGAAAACTCAATAAAAATCAATCACTGTATGTGAAGTTTCCTTCATCCTCATTCATATTTTAACTATCAATCCCATCAACTTCGAATGTTCTCATAATTCAGATCCATTACCACAATTACATTCACATATGTTGGATTCAATCAAAAGCTTGGCATTTCACTCACTCTTGGCCATTATCTATATGGTTTCCATTTCACATTAAATTGCACAAAGTTTTGTCTCAACCAAACCTCAATACAATAGCCCTTTTGGCAGAACCATATTATAAACCCTTTTAATTCTGGTTTTAAGCCCAAAATCTTCTTCTTGAATCATTTCCACAATCATTTATATATGGGTTTCAGTATCTGATTTCATATACTCAGAAGTTAATGAGACAAAGCCCCATCATTTAATTTTAACATTATTTTAAATGAACCAATATCAAATATATAAGTGCGCCCTTCCCATTCTGCTTACCAGCTCTTAAAATTGAATGCCAGAATTTCATACCTTGACATTAACATTACAGTTAACCTCATACGACTACTGCAATACTGCTGTTGAGACTTTGCCAGATTGTAATCTTTCAGCGCCTTCATTTAATAACTTTGCCAGACTCATTGGCTTGTGGTCTTTTTCTGCAATTTCAAATGTTAATTCGTTGTCTAATGGCTCACAGGCAGAATTTGGATGGTGTTACCAACGCTTTTAGCATTCCATGATTCTGGATTTAGAATAGCGTTAATAGCAAATGACATTTGGAACATTAAAACTTCATTTACCAAATCGATACATTCTTCAACGTTGTCCAAAAGAATTTATTCGATTATAGACCACCAAGTAACCAAGTACTGTTGAAGTCTTCAACCCAATTTAATGCCTCCTCCATCAATCCTTCAAACGCTCTACTGCATTTCTTAACATTGTAATTCGATTTGCCAATTCACTTCTGCAATTGTCGTGGATATTACATCCAAATTGTGCGCTGTTTGTAATGTTCAGAACATCGACATTATTTAAATAATATCAGAGTTTTGCCTAATTAACAACATCGTTTTTCTCAAATTATGTGCAGAGTAACCTTACAAAGATTGAACCCAAACGTATTCATACAAATCGAATTCATTTTTGAACAAATTATGGCAATAGAACTGGTTCAACATAAAACTACCGCCACCATGCCATTTATATTCAATTCCATCCAACAGCGTTCTCCATCAATCGAATACTGTTTCATTTGTCAATTGACAGGACATAAGATTTGATTCAATTATAAACTTCTACGTACATTCCAGAAGATGTAAAATGCCGAGTTAGACTTTGTCTTTGCCGGATATTCAACAGTAATGGCCTTACAATTGCTGGAGGCTTACATGCTTTGGCTGTCCAAGCTTTACTTTCTCCTTTCTATTCTATCCTACCTACTCTAATTTGCCTTTGAGGCTCATAAATTTATACAATTTGAGTTGAACCAATTCTGGTTCGTATCCCTTTAATCACTTAACAAAATCCCCAAATATCTCAACACCCCTATAACCTAGACTTTTATCCCTAAAACCTTGAAACTAATTCTAATTTAGGCTCCATCATTAATTCTTAATTATCTCAAGGCTAATTTCTCTCACGTTTTCCAATTATTTGGAAACATTACAAATCCTCTCATATAATTAATTAAAAATATAATTAATCACTCAAAATCTCATAAATATTTACATAAAATTAATAATTTCTCAAAAACATGAAACCCCTAGATTTAAATAAAAATACAAAGTATTTTCCCGAGTCTATGCTCCTACATCAGAAAAACATTAAAATAGGGTCGCTTTTTCCTTCGGCCTCTAGATTATCAATATGGCATTAATCCCAAGAAAATTGCCTAAATCAAAAATATAATCTATTAACTTTCTTTTAGACAAGAAATAAAAGATTTTCAATGGTTTACTTTTTATTTTTGAAGGTTACATTTTTCTATTTTTAAATTTTTGAAGTTTCGTATTTGAGTTTATTTTACAATACTATAAATAAATCACAGACAACAACAAGAATTTTGAGAAAAAATAGTTGAATGTTGGATTAGGGCTTATCTCCACTAGGGCTATTGGGGTCAAAATGAATGTCACATTGAAGTTGGTTAGTCAATGCTTATAGATTAGGGCAAAGAGGTAGAACCTAAGGAGTTTTAGTCCTTACCTTACACCAACAAAGGAGAAGTGAGAGATTTACCCTAGATGTCTCCCTCCAAGTGACAAAGTTGCCCTTCAAATGGATCAATCTTGATAGCCTTATAATAGTCTTGAATTAATCACAAAATTGCCTTTGAAAATTATGCAGAAAAGCCGAGGAAAAGGGACTTCAAAGTTAACACCAACACTTGATGAAAATAATTAAATTGTGGCAAAATGATCTCAACAATTCACAACGAACCGAGAGAGTGAGCTCTCTATTTATAGATGAGTTCTCAACATCTCTCCTCCTTTTGATCCTCAGAAAAAGAAAGATTGATTTGTCATCCACAAAAGGTTTGAAGACTAAGTCATTACAACAAATAGCTTTACATAACTTGAAACCCACATAAAAGAGGTGATAAAATCCTCTAAAGTGGGAACTTCCATTAAGCATGGTAATGACTTTCCAAGTCCAAACATCCTCACTCGATGGTCAATCTATTAACTAAACCAAGCTTATCTCGAAATTTTGCATATTTTTCAAGACCTAAAGACTTGATGAAAATGTCGATAGTTTGATTCTCTATGGGTTAGTATTGCATCTCAATAGATCCATCCTCTACAAGATATCTGATGAAGTGGCAATGTGTCTCAACATGCTTGGTACGCTTGTGGATGATTCTTGGCTAGTTTGAGCACCTCTTGCTTGTCACAATGTAGCCATGTTGGCTCTATCTATTGCATCTTCATGTTTGAAAGCATCCTCCTAACTCAAACTTTCTCACATGCTCCTTACATTGCTTCTCAATATGCTGCTTCTATCAATGAAAGGGATATTGTGTTATTTTTTCTTGAAACTCTGCAACTACTTAGATGAATCACTGAAAACAAGGCAACTGAAAACTGAAACCAAATTTACTTTCACCAAGATACAGAGCTCCTTAACAATTTATAACCAGTGGAAAAAAAACACCAAAGATAAAAACACATGCACACAAATTGAAACACTTTTTACCCAGGAAAACGAAATAGAAATCTGAAAAACTTGCTTTCTTTGTCATTGTATTTTATTGATTGTTCTTGAGCAATTGTATCTATTACAATTCACGTTGCTTCCTGAAGCGAATGACCTCTCACTGAGAACACACTTGTTCTCCTGTTTGAATAGCCTTGACTTGCCCTTGCAATCCCTACTCCTACTTCCTTGCGGACTAGAAGCCCCTATTTCCTTGCGCACTAGGCTCCTTTTTCCTAGCGCACTTAGAGCTCCTATTTCCTAATGCAAATCTCCTATTTCCTTCCGCACTTATGGCCTCCTAAATCCTTGTGCACAAGCTCCTCAATTTTGCACACACAACCAAAGAATGATCTCACAAACTTATGATAATCCTGTGGTTTGCATTCACATCAATTATGTTAGTGAATGGCACCAAGCCCTATTTCAGAACCATTGCAATGTTGGTTCAGATCCTATTCATCAAACATTGTTTCTATTTCACTCATTGGTTGTGTTGTTACCTTAGCAGGAGCAGCAATGTGCCACTTGAGCTTACCTTCTGGATAGGAATCTACAGCACTTTAGTGATGACTGTAATAAAACTTTCACCCACGAAAACAAATTAAATCTTGTGTATTGCTTGTTCAAATCTCTCGAATCAAAGTTTGTTCTTAATTGATATTTATTGATTGGTTTAGTCATATTGACCTCAAAAGCAAGAAGGAGAACCAGGATTCAAGTCTGAAAGAGGGTAGGTTTCTCGTTATCTTTAGGAACTGCGCTTTGTGAAGTGTATTTGCAATCTGATAGCAAGGTGTTTCTTCCCCAGTATTGGAAATCATGGTGGAGACTCTACTACTTATAGGGTACGTTGTAGCCAATCATGCACAGAGAGGATGGACAGTATTCAATATCAGTGAATACAAGGTGGTGAAGCATATTTTTAGTCTAAGAATGAGTGCAAAAGACAATGTATTTTTATTCTAAAATAAGATTTTGTGTTGATAAGATGGACAGGACATACGCCCACCATCTACGGATCAGTGGTCACCCTCCTCTACTTCTGATGAATTTTATGTAGCTGCCTCAAGTTAAGTGCCAACATCTGTTGAATGAAGGCAGTGAAAACGGATGTCATGAATGTGAAAAATCGATTACCCGATTCCTACTGCAGCAAACTGATAATATTCAACCTACTTGTTAAATTACTTGATCAAGTTACTTGCAGTTTTCTATGGCAAATATTGAAATACATACACTACAGCCTACACAAAATAAAATACTGCGGAAACTAAATAGTAAATACTGCACTGGAGAGAAATAAACACGCACATCAACATAGTTTTTTTTGGACAATGTCCCTGGAAAAACCCAACTTGGGAAAACAAGTGCAGCAACTGAGGGTTTTAATTATTATGCAGTAGTAAATCTGAGTACAAATCATTGGATGCCCAAACTGCCTATCCGATACAGAGAACTATTGGCCAAGAGTTAGTGAGAAAAATTCTCACAATGATTCGAGAGATCCAACATTGATCAGGGGTTGGCTGGCTGGCCCCACGCTTCCTCTAAGCAGCTTCTACATCAATCCTACACAGATCTGCGTCACTCTGGCTAGGCTCTACATCACCTCCTCTGTTGATCTCTTGTTGTCTAGAAATTTGACCTCATAGCCCTTCGATCGCACACCCCGGCTTCTGGCACTGAATCTCGATTCTCCCAGTTGTATTTTGAACTCCCTCTGAAGCTTTGCGTTGCCTCACTGAACTACTCTATGCCCTCTCTACTTTGCACTCTCTGGATCTGCAAAACTCTCCTCCAGACTACTATCCCTGCCCCTCAGTGCAAGAAGATCACTTGACCTCACTCCGACAACTCAGCGCTGCTACTCTTGAGAAATTTGATCGTTGATCTCTCCTTTGATGTGTTCTCCAAGTGCCCATCGAACTCCTTATAATCTCTCGTTGGAGCTCAAACTACCAATATTAAAACATAATCAAGGGCTAAGATTAACTAGGAGTTGATCCTCGTCTTCTTCTAGAAGATTCACACCTGATTTAATTAATATCCTTTAATTAACCATATTTCCTAAGTTTAGACTTAGGGAAACATTTTAAAAAATTAACTATTTTAATTAAATCATCTCTAGGTGGAACTTTCCCAAACGATTTATGGGTATTGGAGAATGCATGTGTCTTAGCCTCTCTGCAAAATCTTGAGGCTAGAGCACATCCGATGCTACAGAAATCAACACTCGCTCTTAGCGAGGAATGTGCTCTAGTGTTGCAACCCACTGAAGCATCACTCCGACTGTGCAACACCTCCTATTGCGTTGCTGATGTCTGGCTGCTGCTGCCCACCAACCACTGCAAAATCTGCAATAGTCTCTCATCTACTACTGCTACAATTGAGAGATGTCCATCCTACTGAACCAATTGTGGTCAGTATGATGCATCTATCACCCAAGTTCTGGCTGCTGCTAGTATTTGCGTTGTCACTAAAGCCTCTACGTTATTGTTGACTTTGCACTATTGCCAACTCTACTCTGCATTGCTCAGTTTCTGACCGCTACTAGCCACTGCATTTGTCACTCTGGCACCTGACTACACTGACACTGGTCCATCCTGCTACTACTAACTGTGGGCTCTCATAGAAAGGTCTTGATCCAAGAGGTGGACTCCTCAAGGATGTTGCCCATCTTGTAGCTCTCTGAGGCTACAACTCTAGATCACCCCACCTCACCCCTGGAGGCATCTCGGCAATCATGGCAAACTCTTCCTCCAACCTGGAGCCTATCGATATCAGCAGATGCAGCTTGCTAATCCTGCTTCTCCTCCTTGTCCTTCTTTTTGAGAGGACACTGAATGTTGTAGTGGCCCAACTCACCACACCTAAAGCACTTGATCTTCGAAATGTCCTTCTTTCTTCTGTGCTACTCTTGCTGCCCCTTTGACGCAAGGGCCACATCCTCCTCTTCCTTTACTACTTTCGCCCCACTGCTGCTACTGCCACTAATGGTGGCCTTCACCAAGTCACGCCTCATCTCCTCCTACTGCAAATCAGCCCATACACGTTCCCAATCTGGCAATTTCTCTCTGCCCAGGATGCTCTAGACGAAGATTTTCTGATCTTCAGAAACGTTATTCAGCTCTGATCATACAACCTCTAAGGGTTGGGGTGTTGATCCTACTGAAGGCATAGGTCCCGAGCATCTTGAAGCCTTGTAAGGAAGGGGTCCACACGCTCCCCTTTTTGCATCCTCGTGCATCTCAACTTCTCCTCCAAGTACATCTTCCGTTGTTGGGAAGATCCTTCGTATAGCGTAGCTACGGCTTCCGACATCTATCAGGTAGTATCCTTGTCGGCTATATGGGATACTACATGATCTCGAACCCCGTCGAGAATGATCCACTTAGTCTTTGCCATCTCAGCCTTGTACTTCTTGAGCAGATCTGCATTGACAGATACAACTACCACATTATCGTCATAAGTTTTGAGATCATGCTCATCTAGAAGGCAAGAGATCCTAGCCTTCCAGATCACATAGTTGGAGGCTCCCTCCAACCGACCTTGATCTCTCAACCCAGTTGATGCCATCTCTCGTGAAAAAAGTCGAATTGCTCCCTCTACTCCTCTGCACAGTTGCTGCCCAACTATTCATACTCCCTTCTGAAGTGATAAATCTCGCACACAACTATTGTTGCTCTACTAGAAAGATTTGGACTTGTTGGATGGAAGACCTCTGAGGAAGAAATTCCCTCAGTATGTGTTATTCTCTCCTTCTGACGTTATTCTACCAGCAATCGCTGCAAGATATCTGCGTCCCAGCTGAAGATCTGCTCTGCAAGGAAAATACGTTGCTCCCTTCTGCCTCTGGAAGGCTTCAATCTGGAAATCGAATTTCTCTGTCAACTCACTTAGAGAAATCGATCTTCCCTCAAAACTTCGACCTCCTTGGCCCAAGGACTGCGCTCCCTCTAGGGTTTCGAATTGTTGCCTCTGTAGTAATTTCGAACTCCCTTCTTCCTTTCTGCAACTGAGCTCTTCTGCTCATGATCTATGCTCTGATACCATGTGAAAAATCAGTTACCTAATTCCTACTGCAACAAACTTATAACATTTCACCTACTTGTTAACATACTTAAACAAGTTACTTGTAGTTTTCTACTCAAATACTGAAATACATACACTGCAGCCTACACGAAATAAAACATTGCGGAAACTAAATACTGCGCTGGAGAGAAATAAATACACACATCAACACAGTTGTTTTTGGACAATGTCCCCAGAAAAACCCAACTTGGGAAAACCAGTGCAGCAGCTGAGGGTTTTAATTATTATGCAGTAGTAAATATGAGTACAAATCGTTGGATGCCCAAACTGGCTATCCGATACAGAGAAATGTTGGCAAAGAGTTAGTGAAAAAAATTCTCACACTGATTCGGGAGATCCAACACTGGTCAGGGCGCTGGCTAGCTGGCCCCACGCTGCCTTTGAGTAGCATTTGCATCAATCCTACACAAATCTGCGTCACTCTGGCTAGGCTCTATGTCACCTCCTCTGCTGATCTCCTGTTGTCTGGAAATTCAACCTCCTGGCCCTCCGGTCTCACACCTCGGTTTCTAGCACTGAATCTCGATTCTCCTAGCTGGATTACGAACTCCCTCTGAAGCTCTGTGTTGCCTCTACGCTGCCTCACTGAACTGCTCTATGCCCTCTTTGCTTTGAACTCTCCTGATCTAGAAAGCTCTCCTTCGAACTACTATCCCTACCCCTCACTGCAAGAAGATTACTCGATCTCACTCCGGCAACTCAACTGCTCTATGCCCTCTTTGCTTTGCACTCCCCTGATCTAGAAAGCTCTCCTTCGGACTACTATCCCTACCCCTCACTGCAAGAAGATTACTCGATCTCACTCTGGCAACTCAACGCTGCTACTCTTGAGAAATTCGATCTCTGATCTCTCCTTCGATGTGTTCTCCAAGTGCCCATCGAACTCCTCCTTATAATCTCTCATTGGAGCTCCAACGGCCAAGGTTAAAACATAATCAAGGGCTAAGATTAACTGGGAGTTGATCCTCATCTTCTTCTAGAAGATTCACACCTGATTTAATTAATACCCTCTAATTAACCAGATTTCCTAAGTTTAGACTTAGGTAACCATTTTAAAAAGTTAATTATTTTAATTAATTCATCTCTAGATAATATTTTCCCAAACAATTTATGGGTATTGGACAATGCATGTGTCTTAGCCTCTCTGCAAAATCTTGAGGCTAGAGCACATCCGATGCTACAGAAATCAACAATGAATGCTGCCCAATATGCTGTCAGATCTATATAGGAAACCATACCCTGTTGCTAGTCCAGAATAGAGATGTAGCACTGATTTAATGCTATCATAAGTTAGAACAGCTGTAAAATAGGCTGTTAGACCTGCCACTGACAAGCTGCCGAGGATAGTATGTAACTGCCCACTGGATGCTGTCATAAATGATGAATGTTCCTTGCTGTGCCCTCCATATGTGCAGTGCCCTCCTCTTCATCAATTGCCTCATTCCACACACCTTTGTCTTGATTGATAGTGTCGTATCCAGTTACACTCATGTGTATCAGTGGCCAGATTCTAATCCGCCTGTTGATGTTGGAGGGTGTAAGAGTCCTTAGAAATTCCCAGAAATAATTCAAACCTCTCCACCTCCATGCCTATGTTCATCACCATGCATGATGCAGTGAGTATTCTCAGCCCTGAAATATGTCTTGAGATATGGGATAGCTAACAGTTTAACACTTGAATTGCACATAGGTGCAGGTTCAGTGATAACAGGACTTCCTTCGGAATGACTCCTATTGTCCCTTGTATGCCCTCGGTATTTTGAGACTTCACTAGGGACAACCCTACAGAAATGGAACACCCTTGGTACTTGTGGTGCTTTTTGGCACCCCTACAGAAACAGGACACTCTTGGTACTTGAGGTGCTTTCGGACACCCCTTAGCAGGGTGCATCCTTATAAACACACACAAACTAAAAACAACAGGAATCCCTAACCTTGCTTTTTCTTCTCTATAAAACCCTACCAAATCCTAATTTCTGTTGTCCTCACAGACAACAGTGTAGTTTGAGTACATTAGGTGGTTGAAATCAGGTTTTCATGGACAAGCTTTCAAAGGTTGGAAAGTGTGGATGGTACCGTAATAAAAGTACATTTCAGATCTAATAAGCAATCTTTCAGTGAAAACCTGCATAAGTTACAATCATTTTTCATACCTTTGGTTGAAAACTTTTAGAAGTAGTTAGATTTGAACTAGGGATCAATTATCTTCATATTGCCATAGATGATATTGATAGCTTCCACAAGAATATCGAAGCAGAGATCCAAGAAAAGGTTGACTGAGAGCATGAATAGTTTGCTGGGGCCTAGTTCTATTTCTTTTCCGGTTATTTCTAAGGCAATACTGACTCTTTGCTATCTAGATGATGGATGTAATAATATGATGTATCAATTGCATTTCATTTTGATTGGAAGATAGATGATTCTACAATGAAAAATACAATAACTATCCTGTTCCAAAATCCAATTTCCAAATTTTGTAAATGTCGTACGGAATCTGGATCATGGATGTTGCTACTTTGATTGTATAAAAGCGTCATTAATTATGCATTAAAAAACTTGATAATTTTTATATTTAAAATTTATATTATATTATTTTTATATATTTTTTATTTTAAAAAGGGTCCCCTGTGTCAGGCCCCCAACGTCCCCTCATGACCTCGTGACATTCCCTAAAATATGGGGTCTCTGGATTCTCTGGAGTCTGCACACATCCCAAGACATGTCCCAGCATTCCTAAAAGTTTGGGAAAAAATAGAAAGAACATATAGCAGTCAAAGGCACGTAGGATCCCCATGATTGACATAAATCAAGTGGGAATTGTCTAATGAACAGTTACAAATAGTTGATAAGATCCGGCATTATTAATGTGAGGACCATGATTGAGTGACATTTGTTGTTGTTTCTTTTTAGCAATTTTCTATTGTTCCTATTGTAAGTAAAAATTTAAACAAAATATGGTGTCTTAGGTTCCCAAATTACAAATTGTACTCCACTCCTATTGTTAAGGTAGGACTCTCTTCTTCTAGCAGCTGGTGAGTTCTTGTGTATAGCTTTTATCAGTTTTTCATCGATTGCAAAGGCTAGGGAATCCACACAAGCCTCTAGGTTAATTTCAACTGCTCCGAGTCTCATGTTAAACTGTCACTTCTATATTTCTATCGATGATATTCACTATCTTATCTTCCTTTTTATGATTCAATAACTTTTCCCACACCTATAAAGGTGGGTAAAAAGCATTCTCATGATTGCTTGTTTCCACCAAGATGTTTTCTTCAATATTTCAATTAGCCTCAATTTCCACATTTGGAACCCCCTACAGCTTTCTTAATGTTCTACAACACCAATTTGCGTAGATGATTTTCTTGTATTGTCACTACCTCCTCCCATTTAAGCATAACATTCACGTCTTTGTTCATCCGGCATGATAGTGTCTTCCTAAATACCATCTAGGAACCCTCTATCTAGAGGTGAATTTAATTACAAACCATCATGTATACAACAAAGAAAATGCCAAGTAAGCATATATATGGCTATGGTTTTACCATTGTAGCAAGATTCAACCATATTGGCCTTAGATGTAAAATTCGGTAGTGATATGAAAATCTGTAAATTTTTGGTACAATACAAACACAGTACAGTCAACCTTTTTTTTATTGTATTTGATAATATACCTCAAGTATTTGATCTCCGATTATTCATATACCCAAAATAAAAACAGACCAAAAATCTCAGACCTATTAAAATAATTTATATAGATTCATCACAAATTTTCAAAAACTTCTATAAATTAATTGCAAAATTTTAAGAGATGGATTTTTTTCTACTTTATTGAGAATTCTTGAGATTTAAACTCTTCTAAATTGTGGAACAAAAATGTATATTTTAGTATTTATGAGTTGTATACTTCCTTATAGGAGCTGTACTTGATTTTTTTCATTACATATATTTTCCTTAACAAATCATATTAGAATTCAACTTCACATACAAATATTGCTATTATGGTTTTATCTCATTGAAGGCCATGGGTGGAGACTCTGTTATTCTGCTAGAAGGTTAGTTTTATAGATCTTGTGGTCGTTCTAAGCAATGTAAACCAATAATAATATGTACTTGCAAAGAAGATTTGCCATTGGTATGGACCTCTCAAGTTGCAAAGAGAAAGTTTATACATGATGATTAAGAAACTACGTATGAGCAAGATAAAATTTAGGGTTTAAATTTTGTTGGTCAATTTTCTGTCGTTTTCAAGATAATAGGCTAATTTTTATTTTTTGCTAAAATGATTCACCCCAAGAAGAATTTATAGTAAAATTCGCCTACATTTTGTAATAATTATATATAAATCTCAAAATTTTGAATATTTTTATAGAAATATTACCAAACATTTAATAATTGATTAAGATTTAATCAATCTTTGGGATGAAATGAATCCAAACGCGAAAAAGTATTTCTGAACCAAACGATTTCAAAATTTCAGCTTGCAATATGTCCACACAAGCTATTGGCGGTTACCTCGCAGAAGGCCCCGGTCCAACGCTTCGGACATATCAATATGTAAGATGTTTCCAATTCCACCCCAGCACAGCATCCGTGTACCAGTGCAAGTCCGATGATAACGGGTCATTGGTGGAAGACACGGTTTAGTACCCTAGGTTGCACATTTCGAGCTATTGGACAAACATACCCATATATCACCTAACTAACTATTTGTGGGATATAACCAGTATACTTCAAAACTTTACTTCAAAGCGCCATTTGTGCAGACATCAACAATCCTTGTGAATGAAAATTCAACTAGGCATTGCCTGACGATCTTGTTGATCTGCTGCAGTTGCAGTCTTTTTTCTCTTCAAAGCACAAACCCTTTAAGCTCATTGCAATTCAACCGAAAAGAGATATAATGGCTTTGTTCAGCAACAGTATTATGTCAAAAAGTAAATAATACATACCAAATCAAAAAGTGCTTCCTCCTTGTCGCGAAGAGATAATGGGAATTGCAAGGCGTTCTGAAACAACTGTGTGCATTTTTCCAAGAGGGGTACTCTTTCTGGGCCATTGGATTTCCTTTCGGCCTGCTGTTTTAGCTTGCTCGCTTCTGCAACACAGCCCACCCCATTATAAGACAACTCCACATTATTATTTATTCTATATTTATGACTCTGGGCATCTACGGAATTAATATCAATCGATATGATGTTCTGATTCCTACCGGCAAGAATGGATTCATGGCGACTGTTGCTGTCACCCTTTCGGTTCCGACCACGACCCATAATCAGTTTTCTAGTTTCAGTGCACAGATCTTCCAATTTTCCTAGTGCTTCATGTAGAAAAGATAAATGAAATAATGAAGCACTAGAAAACATAAATGAAATAATGAAAGAAAGAACAAGATACAAGAACACTCAATTAAATAGTCAAAATAAGAAACTGAATTGGAACTGAATAGATTTTATTCAACTATGATTCTTCACTTATTCATTTCATGTGTATTAGATTATTTTATATCATGACTATTGTTACATAACTAACTATTCGGTATACAACCGTCTAATTACAATTTACCTAAAATTACTAATTCGTTGTCAAACTAACAAACTTCACCTTGACAACAATTTTCCTAATCTCTTGCCCATGCCCATTCATCATCTTTTCTGCAAGCCAAGAGAAGCTAAACACCACCGCAGCTTCTCTACT
>APFE031333374.1:33733-48747 GCA_000404065.3 Pinus taeda
AAGCACCCATTTCACTGCTTGCCAATGTTCTTTACCTGGATTTGCCATGAACCTGCTGACAACTCCAACTGCATGTGAAATGTCAGGTCTTGTAGATACCATCGCATACATTAAGTTGCCTACTGCATTTGCATATGGTACATGAAACATATACTGCTTTTCTTCATCATCTCTAGGACTTAAAACCGAAGAAAGCTTAAAATGGGAAGCTAGTGGAATATTAACAGGTTTCACATTGTTCATAGAGAACTTTTCAAGTACCTTCTCCACATACTTCTGCTGTGATAACCAAAGCTTACCATTTTTCCTGTTTCTATGTATCTCCATGCCCAAGATATGTTTTGCTGCTCCAAGATCCTTCATATCAAACGTCCTAGAGAGTTGAGCCTTTAACCTGTTGATCTCTTCCATGCTTTTGCTTGCAATAAGCATATCGTCAACATACAAAGCTAAGATAATGAATGTGCCATTGAAACTTTTGAAGTATACACAATGATCATACTCACTTCTTACAAAGTTCCGGCTCACCATGAAAGAATCAAACTTCTTGTACCATTGTCTGGGAGATTGCCTCAGACCATACAATGATTTCCTGAGCTTGCAAACTAATCTTCTGCTGCGACCTCGTACAAAACCTTTCGGTTGTTCCATATATATCTCTTCATTCAAATCACCATGTAGAAAAGTTGTTTTAACATCTAACTGTTCTAACTCAAGATTAAGCAACGCAGTTAGTGCTAACACAGTACGAATAGAAACAAGTTTTACAATTGGAGAAAAAATCTCATGAAAGTCTATACCTTCAACCTGAGAATACCCTTTTGCTACCAGTCTCGCCTTATACCTTTCGATACTTCCATCAACTTTCCGTTTCAGCTTGAAGACCCATTTGCATCCAACAACACTTCTCCCTTCAGGGAGCTCTACAAGATCCCAGGTATTGTTCTTGGCTAAGGAGTCCATTTCTTCTTCCATAGCCACTTTCCATTTTTCGCTATCTGTATCATCTATTGCTTCCTGATAACAAGAAGGTTCCCCATCTTCAGTAATCAAAGCAAAAGATGAAGCAGAATCTTCATACCTTTTTGGAATTTTCCTTTCCCTTGTAGACCTTCTTAGAGCAACTGGTTGCTGAACTGGTTCAGAAACTTGCACTGGTTCAGAAGCTTCAACGGCTTCCTTTGTGTCTTCAGCACCTTTTTCTCCAGAGGTTTCTCCTTCATTTCGGCTGTCATCAAAAAGTCTAGCCTCCAACTGAACTCGTTGATTTGGCGATACCTTTTCCTGTTCAATTCTTTCAACAGTTGATTTTCAAAGAGAGGATTCATCAAATGTTACATCTCTACTATTGACTATCTTCCGCAATGTAGGATCCCACAACCTATATCCTTTCACTGCATAGTCATACCCAACAAAGACATAACATTTTGACTTTGGATCTAATTTTGAACGCTGATTTTTCGGAATGAGAGAATAAGCATCACAGCCAAATATCCTCAAATGTGTATAGTCACAAGACTGACCTGTCCAAACTTTTTCAAGAATTTTACAATCAATTGCTACTGAAGGTGATCTGTTAACTAAATAACAAGCAGTAGATACTGCTTCTGCCCACAACTCCTTTTGCAAGTTAGCATTGCTGATCATGCTTCTGGCTCTTTCCATAAGAGTCCGATTCATACGCTCAGCAACACCATTTTGCTGAGGGGTGTAAACAGCAGTTTTGTGTCTAACAATTCCCTCATCCTTACAGTATTGTTCAAATTCAACTGAATTGAACTCCCCACCATTGTCAGTTCTTAAGCATTTAATAGATTTGCCTGTTCTTTTCTCTACCATTACTTTAAATTGTTTAAAGACATTTAATACATCAACTTTCCTTTTTAGCATATAGACCCAAACTTTCCGGGAGTAATCATCAATAAACATTAAAAAATACAATGCACCTCCATATGACACAACAGGGGATGGCCCCCACAGATCAAAATGAATATAGTCTAAAACATCTTTACTATTATGATTTCCAAATTTAAACCTTTGTTTACACTGTTTGCCATACACACAATGTTTACAGAAATCTAAATTCAAGGATTTCAGACCGAAAAGAGATTTACATTTCATCAATATCTGAAGACCTTTCTCGCTCATATGACCCAATCGTTGATGCCATAGACGAGTGCCTGCTTCTTCCTTTTCTGACGCGGCCGTTGCTTCACCGACCTGAGTACTTCCTTTTAACCTGTAAAGATTTACGACCTTTTCTGCCTTCATAACCACAAGTGCTCCTTTAAAGACTTTCAAGACGTCATCCTGACCTGTAAACTTATAACCATCTGAATCCAAAACTCCCAAAGAAATCAATTTTTTCTTCAAATCAGGTACATGTCTAACACTAGTTAATGTTCTAACCGTGTTATCATACATCTTAATTCTGATATCTCCCATCCCAACAGTCTGACATGACATATTGTTACCCATAAACACATAACTACCATTTACATTTTCATACGAGGTAAACCAATTTCTATGTGGGCACATGTGATGCGAAGCACCAGAGTCTAACAACCAACTATCTAAACCCTGAGAGACATTACATTCAGGTGAAGTTTCATCTATCATACACAATTCTTCAGCAGATAAAACTTCGTCTATCATACCTGAATTGACCTGATTCGCTTCATTCTTCAGGTTTTCGGATTCCTTTCGTTTCCAACAGTCCTTCTTCAAGTGTCCAACTTTATTGTTGTTCCAACATTTCACCTTACACTTCTTTCCTTTCGATTTCGATCTGGAAGTACTCCTTGGTTTTTCTTCTCTTTCCTTTGAGCGTCCTCTAGCGACCATGGCTTATGATGCAGCTGTTTCAGTGCTGGATTTCCTTCGTACTTCTTCAGACAGAAGAGCTCCCACGACTGATTCAAACTTCAAAGAATCAGCAGCGCTGAAGCTGATTGAAGTTACGAAGTGATCCCATGATTCAGGCAAAGAACACAGCAAGGTTATGGCTTTATCTTCTTCCTGTATTTTGACTTCCATATCTGTTAATTGACATATTAGTGTATTAAAAACATTCAAATGTTCTGCAACGTTTGAACCTTCTTTCATTCGAAGACTGTATAACTGTTTTTTCAGATAAATTATGTTGGTTAATGACTTTGTCATATAGAGATTTTCAAGTTTTTCCCACAATCCTGACGCCGTAGTCTTTTCAACAATGTCGAAGAGAACTTCATCCTCTAGGCATAGCCGGATGGTACTGAGAGCTCGGGCATCCAAGTCCTCCCAGTCTGAAGTAGTCATGGTTGCAGGTTTCTTAGTTGCCCCATCCAATGCCTTGTGCAACCCTTGTTGCACAAGCAGATCCCTAACCTTCAAGTTTCCAAAGAGCAAAATTGCTCTTTCCAGTGAATTTCTCCACCTCGAATTTTGCATTCGACATCTTGGCCATTTTCTGAGACTTTCAATCTTCAGTGTAGGGTTTTAAAAAATTCAACTTTCTTCTTCCAAAATTAAAAATTTCCAATGCCAACAAAGGGTTTCCAAGTTTTAACTCTCCCTACTTCAGTTTCTTAAAAAATTGCTGAATAATATTTCCAGGGAAAAAACCTTTGTTTTTTTTTTTTTAATTCAAAGAAAAAACCCTTTTTTTAAAAACACTTCTTTTCTCCTTTCCTTTAAAAAAAAAAAAAAATTGTCTTCTTGTTTCCTGACTTTCTCACATTCACCACTTAATTTACTTTCTGAGGAAAACAAAATTTTTGAGACAAAATAAAATAAAATACCCGGATCCACATTTGTTGATCAAGCTCTGGCAGCAGAAGGCAGAGTGTATTCTTCAGCACGCACTTCCTCTCTGGTTCTATTAGGCAGCACGCAAGCAGATCAGCGACGCACAGCAATTCCTCCTCACGCAGGGAAGCACCCAGCCAACTCCTTGACAACTTCTCGACAGTCTGAACAGGGCCAGCAATTTAAAAAAAAAATGTTACGTTCAACCTCTCTCAGACAGCAGGACCTCCAGCCGGTTGAACCCCTCCTCGATTACATGCACAGACGGTCTCTTCTTAAAAAAATCGGTGGCAGTTGCATGCACAGACAAGCTCTTCTTCAAAAAAATCGGCGGCAGTCTTCAACACACATGGGGGCGACACTCCAACAACATGACGCTCTACGCATCTTTCTCCAACAGCTCTGCGCATCTTTCTCCAACAGCGTATCTTTCTGGACTCACGGCTCTTCAGGCCAGCAGGCAGATAACTTCAACGCACAGCCGGGACGCTCTACGCATCTTTCTCCAACAGCTCTACGCATCTTTCTCCAACAGCTCTACGCGTCTTTCTCCAACAGCGTATCTTTCTGGACTCATGGCTCTCGCCTTCACACAGCCCGCACAACCTCACTGGCTCTGATACCAATTGTAGAAAAGATAAATGAAATAATGAAAGAAAGAACAAGAGACAAGAACCCTCAACTAAATAGCCAAGATAAGAAACTGAATTGGAACTGAATAGATTTTATTCAACTATGATTCTCCGCTTGTTCATTTCATGTGTATTAGATTATTTTATATCATGACTATCGTTACATAACTAACTATTCAGTATACAACCGTCTAATTACAATTTACCTAAAATTACTAATTCGTTGTCAAACTAACACTTCCAGCTTACGATTATGCTACTTTTTCAAAACCTGAAACCTCCAGAACTTCAAATTCACATCACTTATATGATACAATATACATTTAAGGTCTGCTCTATCCATGCCTTAGTCCTCTTTGTGCCTTTCAAGAGCTACACGCCGCACGGAACATGCTGGTGGTTGCTCAAGCCCGCGACTGAGATACAAGTCTATTTCTGATTTCATATTATTGGTGTGATTTAGGTTTAAATAAAATGTTAAAGTTCGGTAGGTTGTAAAATAGGATATTTTTGGCCCTGTGTGGTCCAAAAAAATGTGATTCATGGAGTGATTTGGTGGGGTTATTCAAGTCATAAAGTGATTTGGTAGCTGTTACTCAAGGCACAGATTAAATATGAGTCATTTTAGAATTCACACTACTTAATAAACCAAAAGAGTAAAATGTATAATTAAATTAATAATTTCTATTAATTTAGAAAATTATTAATTTGCATATTGATTTAGAAAATATAACAAGTACATATTTATCACTTACTTTGTATCTAAAAGGGTTTAAGGAGATATTCATGTTTGTGTCACTGTTATGGAGAATTTTAAGGAGATATTCATGTTTGTGTCAATGTTATGGAGAACTTTCTGCTAATTTGTAAATCAACATGTATTCTAGTTTGTATAAATATATGAATTTGATTCAATTTGCATAAGTCCAAAAATAATACAATAATGTGACTTATGTTTAAAATTTATGTTTTTAATGCAATTATTATTATTATTATTATTATCTCATTTAAGGTCACGACCAAACCAAACACCAAATTGGTGTATGAGCCCCCTTGTTTATGGGACAAGGGACCCACTCCTCCCGCAGAAGTCTATGAAGGCATACATACTCTACCCCCATCTGGTTTTGAACCTGTAACCTCTTAGGAGACAACACATGTTCTTAACCATTAGGCTCACAATGCAATGTTACATAAAGAAACATTCAATTGGCATCCAACAATATTGATAAGATAATTATTCAATTAGATGGGATATGAAGCTTATGATTTTCTACATTAAATGATTCAATGTCCCACCTAACCACAAATACTTTAAGAACACTCTTAGTTTCACATGTCCAATTTCTTGGATTGTCTCCCAAGCAAGGGAAGTGAATTACCCATTTGTGTAACACCCCCTCCCCACTGTTGGGCACTGGATAGTCCAGTGCTCCCCATGAGTTTCGCAACATGACTTAATTGCCTCTTGTGGATCCGTTAACTCTGGCAATGCATCTGTTTACTAACACCTACGATTTTGGTGTAACGACAATCGTGATTCCAACAATTGGTATCAGAGCCAAAGGTCTCGAGTTTAAATCGCACCTAGATTGCGCTGGGGGAAGAGTGCAAGACTAGAATTTGCTCACACTCATAGAGGTGCAAATGGTCTTCATAGTAAGAAACAAGTAGGAAAGAAAAAATCATGGTAGCTAAATAATAGATTTTTGATGCAAAGTAAACCTTAGAAATATTCCAAATACATTGTGGGAAACATTTCCACCACTTCTAGAGGAAACATTAATGACCAAAAAGAATACAATTATCTCTTAATCAAAGATTTTCTTCTTTCCATCAAACTTTTTGATGTGAAATTTACGACAATTGCACCACATATCCTTATGGTGTTTATGATTTGCAATATGACCAACATGTAAAAAATGCATTGCCAATTAATAAACATATTTAGACTTAGTAAACATTTCAAGAGAAAATACACCACATAGATTAATATATTGGAAAGTAACTAACAAATGTAGGTGAATATACTTGGCTATTTATTTTTTAAACCATATGTTATATCAATTTCCTTCTATGTAATGTTGGTATCTTTATTATGAAGAATCTATTTAACCAATGTATCCACCCCTTTCCCTAATAACGTACCATAACATTATATAGATTGTTTTATCAATACCTTCATGCAATCAAGATTGTTTGCAATGTATAAATGCAGAGCATCCCACTCTCAACCAAATGTATGAAAGAGAATTAATCATTAATAATTAGGCACCATAGTAAAGCTTAATAATTAATGACCCATGATAAAAGTTAATTAGGTATGATATAGATAAAAATGGATAGTGAAATATAACATAGATATATAAATCCTACTCACCATTCACTTTCCTCATTATACCTTTCTCCAATAGGACCTCCCCTTCAATATTGTTGATGGAGTCGACATCCCAAATATTGGATACGTTCATATTTGCTACTAATTTTGGAAGATAATGATTGATATACCATACAACGCTCCATTGTACAACCCTCGTGACATGATGTTTGTCTAACAAAAGGATTCAATGATTTCAAATGTCTCTCCACTATCCACGTTGACCTCATATGTATAGGTTCACATATTTCAATCTCCTCAACTTGGTGTAAGAGGCAGTCACAATTGTACAATGAAAAATGTCAGAAGTTGATAATTTTTCATTCCACACATTAGAAAAGGAATTTCTCTCTTTCAATATTTTATATCCCTTATAGAATTGTTTATATGAAAACCATGTACACATGATGCAAGAAAATCACAAGTTTCAATAAAAAAAGTATGTACATTGCAAGTAAAACACATGTCAACAAGTTTCACAACTAAAATTTTGCACATAAATCATTACTTACCTCGTTGTGCTGAGAGCGCTCTCCGGCCAAGTATGGAAGAGATATTGTAAGATTATGTTATGTTATGTGATGTGATGTTATGTAAACATTTTGACTCGGTCAAATTATATAAAATAAAAATAAAGTACTTTTTTTTTGTAAGCTTGGTGATTCCTTTCTATTAATTTTCATAAATACGGCAAGTTACATCCATAAATCCATGAGTTAGATGGCCTCAATCTGCCCAGTGGGAAACCAAGTCCGTTGGCCACCTATCTGCAAAATAAGTCATCCATAAACACAAAATAATAAGTTTGTCCAACCATGCCATATACACCTGAGAGTCTTTCTACTTCCTATGCGCTAGATAGTTGTAAACATAATTGTAAATAAGTCTATATCTACTTAAAAACATTCAAAAGAGAGAATTGGGGTACGTTGTCACTGATCCTCATCATCTGAGTCAACTGGAGCAGGGTCCTTCACATTGGAACCAAGAAGCGCCGAGTGTGGAATGCACGGGATGTGTTGTTCAATATGGCTCAGTCTTCCACTCTGTTGTTGTAGTTAAAACTGAATTTTTTCCAATACCCTCATGAACTCTGACTTCTCTGAGTTTCCTCGAGGGCCTTCACGCTGCTCTGAATGGGCCTATGCACACTGATCAGGAGGATATCATTCTATGGCCTTCGGAAATATACTTTTCATCATCCAAAATAGGCGAATTGGTTGGTGATACTGGGTTACTCTCCCCCTCGTGTGCCCAGGGTCTGGTGCAACCTCTTGCCACTCGTCTAGGTCCATCTCAAATTCTTCCTCAGCCTAGCAAATTTCCTCCTCCCAATCTACAATTAAATTTTTTACCGGGTTCGAGCTGGTGGCATGGTATGCCTAAGAGGCATCCTAAATGATGCTCGTTACTGCCTTACGCCCACAACCCCTCCCTGTCGCCTCGTTGGAAGAACTGGGTCTGCTGCCCTAAGCCTAAGTGCTCTCTCTTTGCCTCTCGTGACCTATGTTCCTAGCTCCATTGCTTCTTGTCCCCTTCGCACATGCCATACTGCTTTCTCAGAATGTTGACTTCTCCTCTCCTCCCTATACTTTCCACTCCACTCTTAGCTTGGGCTGCGAGACGAAACTCAACGCAACCAGTGGTCTCGTACCTCCAGCGGACCTGCTACACAGTCACAAGATACCAACCAAGTACGAGTCTCCTTCTAATGTTTGTCATAGTTTGAAATCCACCACGGGATTCTTTTGTACTCATGGAATCCAACCTTCCCCTGCCTCATGCAGAGCTCGATCGAATAGTGTGGGTCCTTCATCACATACATCGTATCTTCCCTCATAAGATTCTAGTTTTCAACAAAATTCATATGAATTGGCCAGGCGTTATTTCTATGGTTGAGAGGGGTTACATGTTTTTCTCAAGTTTGATCCCCTCTCGCCTTGAACTCTCTGCAAAGCAACTCTTAACCGTGGGCTTTGGCATAGGAATTTGGACCTGGAGTGGGCAGGACTAGTTGAATTTGAGCCTCAAGGTCCCTAAGGCTCTCCCTGTCTCTGAATTGGTTTTCCCTCACACCCAGGAACCCGACCTGGGGATTCTAAAGCTAGAGGCTCAGTTCTTTTCTACAATTCTCCCCCATGATCCACTTAACCAAACCCATTGGAGTCCCCCTTTCATTCTCCCTCCCTTCCTCTCCTTCTACGCGACATGCCCCCATTTGTAGTAGGCAGATTCCAAACTTCACAGACATTGGGACAAACATTACAATTGCAGATGCTCCTTCCAAGTACCAAACAAGGCCATGCCTCTGACTTTCCTCAAACGCATTATCCCCCCTCCTCGACTCGAGACAGGAAGCTTGACAAGGGTCAGTTTATTCATCTCCATTGTAATTTGATTTATAGAGAATAGAAGGTATAGATACCAAAGAGCGCTCCCCGTTGTAGTGGACATCGTTCCCCAGTAGTAAGGAACCCCAAGATTGCAAGCGCACGGACATCATTCCACCACCATCGGACCCTCCTCTCTTGAGCACTGCTTCTCCATGATTGAAATGAACTTCTTCCCACTCCACCCTACCTTAACTCCTTCCCACTCGCATGCATTAACTCCTACATGCTCGTTGCCAACTTTCCAACTGTTGGCTCCATGCGGAAGGTGGTGGGGGCCTTACTTGCCTTCATAGCCTCATACATCCCATAAAAGTTGGCTCATGCCCTAATCGGGTTGTTGACGGGATGGAATTTTTCGCCAACAGCAAAGGGGATCTCCCTAGTGTAGGTTCCCAACTAGATCCTGCACCGTTTGCATTAGGGATCCCTTCTGATATGTGGGAGCAACTGTCGTTCAGGTGTTTTGAGCTTGCTTCGGACGGAGGTGGGATGTGAGCTCAATTGAAATCATGGACTTCAATAAACAAAAGGAAATAATTGACAAATATATTATAACGTACAAACCATGAATAACCAGACTATTAATAGCATAAACCTTATGTAAAGTGTAGAAATTCCCACTGTAGATCACCTGATAATGCAATATACTAAAGCAGAATACTTGATCTACTTCTACAAACAAGCTTGTGGAAGCTGAGCAAGATCAAATAGAACACATATAACAAGTGAAGAAGAAACAATTACACATCAACACAGAAGAATACTCTGGGGAAAGCCTCAGCTAAAAACCTTGATCTCTGCATTATCATACAAGTGGAAATATCTCCGAATTACACAAAAATTTAGCTCACAAGCTATCTAGCTCTCAGTACAATCCCTCAAAGTTGCTCATAGACAAAATAGACAACACATATGCCTTCCTTCAGTCCTCCAAGCCTCCTATTTCCTTGCGCAGTTTCTCCTAGGTCCTCTAGTTGCGACATGTGTGAATTCACCTCTCACATAACTCACCAAACTCATAAATAACTACGCAATTTTGAAGGAGATAATTCCTTCTGCATGGATGAGCTTCCTATATAGGAAAATTCCTCCAACTGATAGTACATTGTCCCTTCCTCTAATCTCAACTGCGTCTCTGATTGAACTGACATGCATGAGTTATTTGTGAGAGAATATTCAGTTATTTGAAGTACATTAGTTATGTGTATGCATGCATTAACTAACTGAACTCACAACCAGTTCCACAAATTGTTGGAACTAATCTAACTTGACTTAACTCAGTTAACTAAGCTACTAATTACAACTCAAAGTACAACTCATCCTGATCTCCTTAACTAGGGGATAACTTCCTCAATCAAAGGGATAATTGTTGCATGTCTTCACATAAACTTCATGTTTGATTTTCTCCAACTAATTAACTCAAGATGAATTAATTAATTATTTTTCAAACAACTACTAAGATCAAATTCGAATTTTAATTCTCAATTTTAGTTCAGAGACTAACTAAAATTGGAATGTATCCCAAAATGCTATTTATAGCAATGTTATTTTTAGAATTTCTATTTTATCATTCCTTGTTGCTATTTCCAACACTGGTACCTGAGATTCTATTTATAGCATTTCTATTTTTAGCATTTCTTGTTGCTATTTTCAACACTCCCTCTCAACAAGAAAGGCATTCAACTCGAACCCGATCTTGAACCTTTGGAATGTTCTATATGCAACACTTTTCCCTAGTGTTATTGATCCAGCAACTCTAGAAACAAAAAAATATCCAACCTGAATCAGAATGATGCCTCTGTCATCAAAGTCTCTGACTGTTATTGCCTCTGTCGACTGAAAACTCTGCACCTCTATGCTCTTCAGTATGTGACTGCTCTATCCTCTGTCACTTTGATCTTTGACTGCATCAATCGCATTGATTCCTCCTGTTGCATCTGTGTTGCTGCTGGTTCTATCTATAGAAATTTTATGAATAATATGACACTTATTCAACCGAGATTATCCTGATTGTACACTATTGCGGAATGCATGCATAATACATAATCTCGTCTACGTTGATCATCAATTTAGCAGTATTCAGAAGCATACACATGCGCACATTGAAGCATCAATCACACATATCAACACAGTATGTACCCGGCAAAAGCATAAAGCTTAAAACCCCACAACTATCTATATATTATATTGATTGAGATCATGTAACAGTACACAGTACAATACTAGCTCCACCTGTTACACACAATATAGCATAGATTTGAATTAATCACTGCCTCAAATCACCTATGCTGCTTGCCTGCCTCCACTGTGCAATCCTGCATAGAGAATGGATGAATGGCTTAACCATTCACGTGTTTCCCTTGTGTAACACTACACAATCCTCATTGGCAACTCAATCCCACTGATTGTGCAAATCACATGCACAACTATAGTCACAACTGACAGTTGTCTTGCCCTTTCACTTACCTCTAACACTTGTCTCCACTGAACTGTCCATGCACTGAGTTTAACTAATGTATTCTTCAGTTGCTTTATGAGTTAATAATTAGTGAATTAATTAATAACTAATTCACACCACTCAACATTAGTCTATTTGCCAGTTAGACTAACTACAACTAGTTCAACAAAGTCAAACTGAACACAACTCCATCAACTCCTGATCCAACTCCACAGAACTCAATCACTGAAGTCCTAACTAAAGTCCTCCATGCAATAGCTCAAGTTAACCCACAGGAACCACGTATTTCCTTCTGGCAGCTGCATGTGCCACATCTGTAGCTCAAACTGAAGTGCTCCAAGAGAATAAGATAATGTTTACAGTCCAAATATTATTAAGGGATAATAATATTCGACTGTTCTATTTTTAGCCTGGCAGTCTAAAAATAAACTTCGCCCATATGTCTAAAAATAGAGGTCCATATATTTTTTTCCAACTTGACCAATCATCCACAAATAGCATCCTGAAACTCATAGACCATGATCCATATGTCTAAAAATAGACTTGCGTGAAAAATAGCCTGCGAGCCCACTTAGTGAAGGCGACTTCTTTCCACTAAGCTCCATCATCTTGTTGCAATATCAACACTCCCTCTCAACAAGATATGGATTATCTGCAACCGCTATCCTGTCTCGGTGGTACTCGAATTCGCTCCTGGTGAGCACCTTCGTCAAGATATCAGCATCCTGATCCTCTGTGGGAATATATGAAAGTAACATGATTCTCCGCTGCACACAATCTTTGATATGATGGTACCTGATGTCGATGTGTTTGGATCTATCATGAAATACAGGATTAGCCGAGAGTTTAATGTAACTCTGGTTAACAATAAATCACAGTAGGATCCAAATGAGACCCGAACAACCCGACTAGGATCTTCCTCATCCATATAGCCTCGCATGCAGCAAAACTTGCTGCCATATACTCGGCCTCCGCGGAACTGAGTGCCACAGACCTCTGCTTCTTGTTGTACCAAGAAACTGTTGTCGATCCAATACTAGAGATCCCTCCAGATGTGCTCTTTATGTCCGTTGGACTCCCTGCCCAATCTGCATCTGTGAAGCCACATAGCTTCACCTCATCCTCCTGTCTATACCACAATCCATATCCCGATGTGCCTCTGAGATAACGCCATACATGCTTGCCTGCCTTCCAGAAGAGCTTGGTAGGCTTAACCATAGCTTGTGAAAGCTGGTTAATAGCATAGCATATATCGGGTCGTGTATTGACCAGATACATAAGCGACCCCACCAACTGTCGATAAACAGTGGCATCCACTACCTCGGCCGAAGTAGTATCCTCCTTCCTCCATTCTCCAGTAAGGAACACAGTCTTCTCATCCATTTGATGAATGTGCCATCCCATCTGCACTGAGAGAGCAAGAATTGTCCATATGGAAGAATACGTTGCGACAGGTGCAAAGGTCTCCTCATAATCGATCCCCTCTATCTGTGAGAAGCCTCGGGCAAAAAATCTTGCCTTGTACTTCTCCTTCTTCACCGCCTGCTTCACTTTGTAGATCCATCTACTTTGAACTCACAAAACTTTGAGTATGTCTCGCTCTTCTTCTGCATGAAGAAGATCCAACACTTTCGGGAGAAATCATCAACAAAGATCACATAGTACCTGTGCTTTGCTGTCGAAGCAACTGAGAAAGGTCCACACACGTCTGTGTGAATTCTCTCAAGGATCGTTGTGGCGCAACTATCCTTCTCGTGAAAGGTGGCTTTCACAAACTTTCCCAAAATACACCCCCTGCACTAATCTGACTGCGCAAGAGTGCCTTTAGGAAGCCCAGTAGAAATATGCTGCAGTATCTTCAAGGCGCCATGGTGAAGGTGGCCCAATCTCCGATGCCACAGCTCACCATAATCCCGGCTCACCACTCCTTCTGCCTTGCATGCCATTGCTGAGCAGCCATCTGCATGCAACTGATAAAGGTTCTTGACTCGAACCCTTATCTTCTGGGTTTCTCCAGTTTTCTTACTGTGCAGGAAAGCCTTTCCCTCGATGAAAACAACATCATATCCCTTGTCTCCTAACATCACCACAGAGATAAGATTCTTCTTCAATCCTGGAACATGCATCACTTCCTTCAATACAAAGGGTTTACCAGACTCCCTCTCAAAGGAAATGGTACCAATACCGGTCGCACTATATCTACCATCATCGCCCATCTCGATGTGCACTCCAAGATCTTTCTCATCCAGATCATAAAACAAATCTCGATCTCCTGTCATGTGAAAAGACGCACCACTGTCCAAGAACCATACCGATCCCATCACACTTGATACCAAGCATGCGATTAGTGAAAAATCCAGCTCAAACTGTGAGGCTAAGCTCTCTCCCGCTGCAGATCCAACAACTTGCTTATTTTTCTTCTTCTGCGAACAATTTGTGGCATAATGTCTGTGCTGGTGACAATGAAAGCACTTCACCTTGGACATGTCCTGCTTCTTTCCTTTCGCACTGGAATGAGAAGCTTTCTTGTTCTTCCCCTTCTTTGCTTTGGCAACCAAAGTGCAATTTTCTTCATCAGATGCCTTTGATGAAGATCCGTCCCTGGTATTCCGCTTGATCTCCTCTTACACAAGATCAAACCAAAGTCTCTCCCATCCTAGCAATTTCTCCCGACCATTGACAGAGTCCTGATAGGAATGCCAACTCTTCAGAAGACCAAGGTGAGCCAAGCTCACCAAGTCCTCATCATCGACAGTCACCCCCACACTTCCCAGCTCATCCCGGCATTGGGTGAACTTCGTGAGATACTTGGGAATACAGTCTCCTTTCTCACACTTAATGTTTCTGAGTTTATCCTTGAGCGCCAACTTCCTCTGGTCGCTCTTTCTTTGGAATAAATCTGTCAACGCTTTCCACATCAAGTATGGAGAAGCCTTTCCATGCAGGCTAGATACAATGTGATCCTTCACGCCCTCCAACAGAATCCTTCGACACTTTGTTGTCTTCTTTTGCCAAGCCTCAACTTGAGCAGCATCAGTAGGATTTGGGACATCAACATCTATGAACCCCTTCAACCCATTTTCATCTAACAGTGCCGCCATCCTGTCTTTCCATGCAATATAATTCGAGCTGCCTTCACGGGCATACTCCAATCGCAATCCGTTGAAAGACATTTCAACTTCGACACTAAGAAAACACTGCTGAAAATTCGAATTCCACCAACTCAAAACTCAACAGCTTCAGATCTAAAATTCATGAGAACAAAGTATTTCTTGTACAGAGATTGACTGTATGGGCATTTACCGGATATCTCACCTTCCAAAAGAAGGATGAATCCAGAGGCTACCTGGCCCGATTACAGACTC
>APFE031333374.1:49475-65910 GCA_000404065.3 Pinus taeda
GATACTTGGGCATACTATCGCCTTTCTCACACTTTATGTTTCTGAGTTTATCCTTGAGCGCCAACTTCCTCTGGTCGCTCTTGCTTTGGAATAGATCTATCAATGCTTTCCACATCAAGTATGGAGTAGCCTTTCCATGGAGGTTGGACACAATGTGATCCCTCACGCCCTCCAATAGAATCCTTCAACACTTTGTTGTCTTCTTTTGCCAATCCGCGACTTGAGCAGCATCAGTAGGTTTTGGGACATCCGCTTCTATGAACTCCTCCAACCCATTATCATCTAACACCGCCTCCATCCTGTCCTTCCATGCAATATAGTTTGAGCTGCCCTCAAGGGCATACTCCAATTGCAATCCGTTAAAAGACATTTCAACTTTGACACCAAGAAAACACTGCTACAAATACGAATTCCAACAGCTCAAAACTCAACCGCTTCCGATCTAAAATTCGTGAGAACGAAGTATTTCTTGTACAGAGATCGATTGTATGCGCATTCACCGGATATCTCACCTTCCAAAAGAAGGATGAATCCAGAGGCTACCTGGCCCGATTATAGACTCTGCCTGAAGAAATAAAACATAGTCACTTCCTGAATAATAGATCTGATGATCAGTCCTCGCTTTGATATCCTGTAGAAATCTCTTCTACAAATCAACCAGCTCGATACCATGTAGAAATTTTATGAATAATATGACACTTATTCAACTGAGATTATCTTGATTATACACTATTGCGGAATGCATGCATAATACATAATCTCATCTACATTGATCATCAATTTAGCAGTATTCATAAACATACACATGCGCACATTGAAGCATCAATCACACATATCAACACAGTATGTACCCGGGAAAGCATAAAGCTGAAAACCCCACAACTATTTGTATATTATATTGATTGAGATCATGTAACAGTACACAGTACAATACTAGCTCCACCTGTTACACACAATACAACATAGATCTGAATCAATCACTGCCTCAAATCACCTTTGCTGCTTGCTTGCCTCCACTGTGCAATCCTGCATAGAGAATGGATGAATGGCTGAACCATTCACGTGTTTCCCTTGTGTAACACTACGTAATCCTCATTGGCAACTCAATCCCACTGATTGTGCAAATCACATGCACAACTATAGTCACAACTGACCGCTGTCTTGCCCTTTCACTTACCTCTAACACTTGTCTCCACTGAACTGTCCATGCACTGAGTTAACTTATGTATTCTTCAGTTGCTTTATGAGTTAATAATTAGTGAGTTAATTAATAACTAATTCACACCACTCAACATTAGTATATTTTCCAGTTAGACTAACTACAACTAGTTCAACTAAGTCAAACCGAACACAACTTCATCAACTCCTGATCCAACTCCACAGAACTCAATCACTGAAGTCCTCCATGCAATAGCTCAAGTTAACCCATAGGAACCACATATTTCCTTCTGGCAGCTGCATGTGCCACATCTATAGCTCAAACTGAAGTGCTCCAAGAGAATAAGATAATGTTTATAGTCCAGATATTATTAAGGGCTAATAATATTAGATTGTTCTATTTTTAGCCTGGCAGTCTAAAAATAGACTCCGCCCATATGTCAAAAATAGAGTTCCATCTATTTTTTTCCAACTTGACCAATCATCCACAAATAGCATCCTGCAACTCATAGACCATGATCCATGTGTCTAAAAATAGACATAATCTAAGAATAGACTTGCGCTAAAAATAGCCTGCGGGCCCACTTAGTGAAGGCGACTTCTTTCCACTAAGCTCCATCATCTTGTTGCAATCTCAACACTATCTCCCAGTACTGCATCTGCATTGCACCTCCTCTCATCATGTTGCATCGTGCTACCCAATGTTGTACTACAACTCAGTTACTGAGAAGTAAGTAACTGATCTCCCAACTAACCTCCCTATTGGGCTAGAAACACCCTCTGATGTTGAATCTCCCTCTGCCGCTCCATCCGCATATGTCTCTACCCACTCAGCTAGTCCTGCTACTCCTCGTTGGGGCTCCCGTAGCAAGGTCTAATCAAAGAGGTTGGGTACCTCAAGGATCCTACCCCTATTTCAGCCTTCATAGGATTATCACTCCACATCGCCCCACCTCCCACCTGGAGGTATGGATGCATGTGATCCCTCTACCCACTTGGCTCGAAATTTCCCCCTACTAGAGGTCTCTACATGAGTGGATGCCTCCACTCGGTCTCCTCTCTTCTTCTCCATTTGTGGCTGCTCCACAAACTCCTGAAGCTGCTTCGCTAATTGTGGCTACTCCACAACCTCCTGAAGCTGCTTCGCCAATTGTGGCTCCTCCACAATTGTCTGAGACTTCTTCTAGTGCTGCATGTTGAGAGGTAATGTACTCTCCCTCTCAACCACCAAGTCTCCAACAGTTTCCTTGCTCCTCAAGGCTTTGCATGCATCTTGAACCTCAAGAGCATACAGGTCCTTGACTCGTGAACCGATCTGCTTCACTTGTCTCGTGGTGAGGTGTCTAAGGAAAACCTTTCCCTTACTGAAGACTACATCATAGCCTTTGTCTTCCAGCGTCACAATCGATACCAAGTTCTTCTTCAGTCCTATCACATACTTCACATCTGTCAAGGTAATGCAAGCTCCATTCTCCCTCTGAAAAGAAATCATGCCCACACCTGAAACACTATATTTTTCATCATTACCCATCGCTATGAGTATCTTGAGGTCTTTCTCCTCCAAGGTACTGAACAGACTCTTATTGTCAGTCATGTGGAATGAGGCTCCATTGTCAAGAAACCAACCACAACCCATCATTGATGAAACCATGCATGTGATGAGGGTAAAATGGAATTTGAGCTGAGAGGCCTATGCCTCACCTTCATATCCTTCCTTGGATCCCTTCTTGGATTTCTTCAATGGACAATTAGTTGAATAATGGCCCACCTCATGAAAATTAAAGCATCACACTTTAGATTTGTCAATCTTATTCCCACCATGAGAAGAACTTGATTTGGGATGAGAATCCTTCTCCTTCCCTTTCTTTGCCTTACTCGCTAAGGCACAATTTCTTCATCCTCCTTGGATGAAGAACCATCTCTGGGGCTTCTCCTAATCTCCTCCTGCATCAGATCCGACCACAATCATTCCCAATCTAACAATTTCTCTTTTCCATTCACTGAGTCCTCATAGCTATGCCAGCTCTTAGGAAGACCGAGGAGAGAAAGACTCACCATGTCATCATCGGATTTCGTGATTCCTACACTTCCAACCTCATCCCTGCAGGTGGTGAGCTTGTTCAGATATGTAGAGATCGTGTCGCCCTTTTCACACTTGATTTTTTGAAGCTTGTCTTTCAGCGCCAACTTCCTCTTATCGTTGTTGTTCTGATATAGATCCTTCAATGTTTTCCACATTGAAAATGGTGTCTCCTTCCCATGGAGACTCAAGACAATGTGGTCTCGAACTCCCTTTAGAAGAATCCTCCTTGCTCTAGCCACACATTTCTTCCATTCCGCCAATTCTTGGGCATTAGTTGTTGTTGGTTTGGGGACTTCTTGATCAATGAAGTCCTTCAAACCGTTGTCCTCTAATATCGTTTCCATGCGATCCTCCTAGGCTATATAATTCAAGCTGCCATCGAGGGCATACTTGAGTCTCAAACCGTTGAACGCCATTGGTGAAATTTGAGATGTGATAAGAATTCGATTTCTATAATTAGGAACTTCAAACTTTGGACTTCTCCCTTCTTTGTATATTTTTCTCCGCTTTTATCACCTTTGCTCTAATACCATGTAGAAATTCCCACTATAGATCACCTGATAATGCAATATACTAAAGAAAAATACTTGATCTACTTCTACAAACAAACTTGCAGAAGCTTAATCGATTTTGAGCAAGATTAAATAGAACACATATAGCAGATGAAGAAGAAACAATCACACATGACCATAAAGGAATACTCTGGGGAAAGC
This sequence comes from Pinus taeda, assembly GCA_000404065.3. Lineage (NCBI taxonomy): Eukaryota > Viridiplantae > Streptophyta > Pinopsida > Pinales > Pinaceae > Pinus > Pinus taeda. The sequence continues at coordinate 53,430 of APFE031333374.1, forward strand.
CTCAGGTAAAAACCTCGATCTCTGTGTTATCATACAAGTGGAATTATCTTCGGATTACACAAAGATTTAGCTCACAAGCTATCCAGCTCTTAGTACAATCCCTCAATGCTGCTCATAGATAGAATAGACAACACATATGCCTTCCTTCAGTCCTCCAAGCCTCATATTTCCTTGCGTAGTTTCTCCTGGGTCCTCTAGCTGCCACCTGTGTGAATTCACCTCTCACACAATTCACCAAACTCAAAAATAACTATGCAATCCCGAAGGAGATAATTCCTTATGCATGGATGAGTTTCCTATATAAGAAAATTCCTCCAACTAATAGTACATTGTCCCTTCCTCTGATCTCAACTGCGTCTCTGACTGAACTGACATGCATGAGTTATTTATGAGAGAATATTCAGGTATCTGAAGTACACTAGTTACATGCATGCATGCATTAACTAACTGAACTCACAATCAGTTCCACAAACTGTTGGAACTAATCTAACTGAACTTAACTCAGTTAACTGAGCTAACTAATTACAAGTCAAAGTACAACTCATCCTGATCTCCTTAATTAAGGGATAACTTCCTCAACCAAAGGGACAACTATTGCATGTATTCACATAGACTCCATGTTTGATTTTCTCCAACTAATTAACTCAAGATGAATTAATTAATTATTTTTCAAACAACTGCTAAGATCAAATTCAAATTTTAATTCTCAATTTTAGTTCAGGGACTAACTAAAATTGGAATGTATCCCGAAATGCTATTTATAGCAATTATATTTTTAGCATTTCTACTTTATCATTCCTTGTTGCTATTTCTAACACTGGTACCTGAGATGCTATTTATAACATTGCTATTTTTAGCCTTTCTTGTTGCTATTTTCAACATAAAGTAACTGTTAGCGGGCTTCAAATAAGCCTCATGTTTGACAAGATAAAGTGATTAACGATTGTAAAGTAATTCACAATGATCAAATATCTATGTGCATAAATAAACATGCAATCAAAATAGATTATACCAATGCCAACGAAACAATTCATCAACACGAGCATAGAGTTAGCGAATCAAATACCATCCATGTGAAGTAACACAGAGTTTGTAGTATGAGACAACATATGACAAGACCGCACATCAAAGGAATCTCAGGAACATCTAATCCATCAAGTGAAGAAAATACTCATGCCATTACGACATAAAAGATTTGAGGAATCCAATAGTGGAATCTTACAATCACTCCTTGCATCAATTAGAAGAGCATAATCTCTCTTAAGAAATATATTATCTCCAAAAATGTCCTCCGCAAAAGGCTCTTTATAAATGTGGCATGAGGGTGTATTTATAGAGTGAGGGTGACTCATGACCTATCCTTGACTCTTGAACTTCCTCATGACTCTTCATCTACCTGATGAGTTTTGGTCTCCCCCATGATCTTTCATATTAAAAAATGTTCTATGCTACCAAAATACATACATCACAAAATAAGTTATCAACCTAATTTATTAATTTAACAATGGCAAGTTCTGGGATGTCTACATCGAGTTGTTGTGTCAAATAGGTGTGCTATAGGTTGTATTCTGCTACGATGGGAGTGATCTATGGCTAATCTTCATCATGTCGGTGCAGGCACTCAAGTGCTTCCGGGATGAGGGTGGTTTGTTTGGCATGCACCTGGTTGTTCAGGGTTACGAGTTTGGTGTAAATCCTCACTTGTTCTACCACATAACGTGTGATATTCTCTTTGGTGATTGACATGTCCTCTACATAGGCTGCTTGTTTATATGTATCCACAAACGCATGTACTTCCTTTGAGATCTCATCATGTCTCCTTACAGACTTCTCCTATAGAAGGGACCACATGAAGTTGGATCATAGATTCCAAGCCGCTGAAAAGATGCCTGTAGGAAGCTAATACCCTGTCCACATGTTTGGTCATTTTGTCTTTAGATTGAATCTTGATGCAGAGTTGAACCTTGTCGTTATGCATTGCGATCCAATCTTTCTTAGGGACCATCGTTGGTGCTCCTAGGTACTTGACGAACCATTCATGTATCTCATCTAGAATAATCATAGCCTGCTTTAGCATTGTGACTCTTTCTTTTGTGTGGGCTTGGATTGCCACGATTGGGGCCACTGTGTGATGCAGTTTGGACATCTCTTCGTAGACCATTGCCATGACCTCCCTAAGGGTCTCGGTTTCTTCTTCGATTTCTGCCTGAAATTATGTTGCGCTCGAGTGAACTAAACGGAGTGTTGCATTCTCTTACTCTACCTTCTTTCTCTCTTTCTTTGTTGTGGTGGCCCTTAGTTTAGATAAACAAAGCCTATTATGAAGGTTTGTGATCTGCTTGTTCATCGGAGCCTCATTGTGTTTTGTGGCAGCGACAAAAGTTTTCCTAACCGAGGCGATCATCTTTGGGTCCGCTATGATGTTGGGCACAATTTCCTTGGCCATGGTGACTAATAAAGGCTCAGCTGGATTCCTAGCGCAATATTTTTTCCTTTCTCACACAATCTTGAGGCTAACTTCATCGAAAGTGAGCCTTGTGAGATCTAGGACCTCCTCTTCTTATCCTTTCGAGAAACCTAGTTCCTGCAAGGGGAGGTGTCTGCTAGTGAGGGGAGTAGAAGGAGGCACATCTAATGCGGGTATCTCACTTTTCCCTATACCCAGCTCGATTGTTTTGTAGTTTCTCCTTGTTCACTTTCCCCAGTTTCCTTTTCTTTGTTCCTCCTTAGCTCTTCCTCTTGCCGCCTCTTTTCTTGATCTGCGAGCGCTTGTTGCCTCTTTAGCTTGTCTTCCATATTTTTCATCTCTTGCTCTAATCTCCTTTCCTCCTCTTCTTCTCTAGCCTTGTGTTGCTCCTCCGCTTTTCTCTTCTCTGCTTCTTCCTACGCCCTTTTTTCTTCATCTTGTTTCTCCTTCTCTGCTTCTTCCTACACCCTTCTTTCTTCCTCCTGTTTTCTCTTCTCTGCTTCTTTCTTCACCCTTCTTTCTTCATGCTACTTTTCTTGTAGTTGTTTCTCCTTTTCTTGCTCTTCCTGTCGCCTCCTTTTCTCGGGCTGGCCTTGGTTATTGGAATCTTGAGATTGTTTGATATCTTTCTCTTTGCCTCTTAGGCTCTTTCTTTTTCCTTGCCAGGGTGGAATTCCTTTGTTCTAGTTTTTCATTAATGTCCTCCTCTTCGTGGTCACTCAAGACGTCTTCGACCTCTTTCCCTTTTCACTTCTCGGATTCCCCGGTGCCTCGTGCTATTTTTTCTTGATGGTGGAAGCTCTTTCTTTAAGGCTAACATCTTCATGGGAATCCTCGAGGAGTTCCTCATCTTTGGCCTGTTGCTCGCTCGGACTAAGTTCCCTTGTAGCGTTATACCAATTTTTTACCCCATCCTCGTGATCATGTTTTGTGTGAGAATATGACCCGCTGAACTTTTTTTTTCGTAGTGGGTGGCCACGAATTTCTCGAGATCGTATGTCTGGTAGTTTAGGCTCACAAAATGGCTCCCCTTCAATGCCTCGACCTCTTCCTCTACTTGTTTAAAATTTTCAACCACATATGCTCCGATGGTGAGAGGGAAGTCGGGCCATGGTTTCTTTTTGCCTTTGTTCAATACCTTTGAAAAGCCCTATGTCATTTGATAGCAGACTTCTCGCATGAGTGTTTTGTCTGTGACAAACCTGGGTAGGGCGTGGGGGGCCTTATTGGTATCGAACACTCTTATGAATGTGTCTTCTTAAATGGGAAACTAGTGTGCTACCTTGACCACAGTCTTCATAGCCCTCTTTAACATGCATCATGGTTCTTCTCCAAATAGCAGCTGGTACAATGGGGCGATAAAAGATTCAGAAATTACAACATCATACCTTGTAATTTGTGTCCTAGAAAACCTTGTAGTGGCAGTGCACAGGGTTAGCCACTGATGAATCCCAATTAAAGCTCCAGTGCTCAAATTGGCATCTCGCGCAAACAATGTCTAGGAGGTATGAAGCCATGTCAAATTCTGGAGACTGTTTCAGTTGTGGGAGCTCGGTTGCAGCTATTTATTTATTTCAACGATGATGTGAGAATGCTTGCCCATTAAAAATAGTTCCTCGGGTGGCGACGACGTACATGAGAAGAACCCAGGTGCCATAAAATGCGTCGCAGTCTGCCTTACCATACAAGTGGCACATCATCGCGGCAATTAATTGATATACCTTACGCAACCGTTCCGACTCGAAACTTGGATGGGTCCTGCCACCATTCCCTTAGGATGTCTTTAACCAGGATCACAAACTTAGAGAGCCACCTAGTATTGAAAACCTCCTGTCTTTGCAGGATCCTGTAGTAGGCACCGATATCTACTGGGGAGATTGCGGCTATGGATGCTCCACATGGTCCTTGATCGTCCATGAATCCATATCTGTATTTTGCAAGATCCATTCAATAGTTTTTGTGCATGGGAAGACCGGGGGGTATGATGCTATCTTGTGTAACTTCGACCTCTTGACATTTATGTATACCAGGAAATCCTCTTGGGTTTCGGGTATGTCTGGCTTCGAAAAATATTCGTAGATATTGTACCAGGAGAGTTTTGTGGTTTGATTGATGTTGCAGGTTGTGTCCTCGATGGGAGGCTCCTCGTCTTGGTAGATCTCCCATGAACCATTTCCTGGGCCTCTACAAGCAGCCTTAGTGGTTGGGGGAGCCATCTCGTCTTCGAAGGAGGAGATGGATATGCACTCGAGGTCCATGTCACCTGGCATGTCGAAAATACAATCCCATGATGAGAGAGACGACATGAAAAGTCGAGCAAAATTAAGAAAATAAAAGGAATTTTAGAAGCTGATTGGCAAGTCGCATAAGGAGACAGGTCGCAAATCCAGAATTGTGACTAAGCAAGTTGTTATATAGGTCGCAAATTCGTAGGTCGCAGGGTGTTGTGGGTCGCAAAGTCGCAAGGTCGTAGGTGGAAGCGAAGTCACAGAAAAATGGGTATCGCGGCCTTAAGCCGTGCGACCTAGGTTTTGGGAGGGTCAAGGAAAACAATATGAGGCTTTGGGATTCTTCCTGGCAAGGTGGTTAAGGCTTACTGGCTAAAATAGGGAAGGTTAGGGTTGAAGAACAACCATGGTTTGGCCAAGGAAGAATGAATAGAGCCAGGGCAACTGCTCTTCTGAGTTTGAGGTAAAAAACTAAGTAAAGGGGATAAAAATCCCTTAGGAATGGGATGCAAAAAGTCGAGTAGACAGGGAATGACACTTAGAAAAAAATCATGATTGTCGGGAAGATGGAAAGTCGCCTACCTAGATAAAACCGCGCGTGCGCCCAAGTCGCAAATCCTCTCTGCCTTCCGTGTGACCAAAGGAGTCATTACAATGAATGGGGTTGACCTCCCTATTTATAGATTTGGTCGCATGGGTCTAAAGTGCGACCTTGCAACCAGGTAGTCTCTGGGTCATAAGGGTCGCATTTGCATTGATGGGCAAGTGAGATCTATGTGAACTTACGATCTTGCGACCTAGTAGTCGCAAGGTTGCAAGGGTCGCATTGATGGGCAAGTGAGACCTATGCAATCTTGCGACCTATATGACTTGTGGGTCGCACGGGTTGCAATAGTCCCAACGGTCCCAAGATTTAGACTTAGTTGCACTTTGAATCTGCGACTGACTTACTTTGGATAGGATCTAGCGACCTAGCTACACTGAGCTAGAAAACTTAGTCTTTTATGGGGTTCTTCTTGACTAGTGAACTCTTGAGTAGATCTCAACGGTGTAGGAGGTTCCGCATGATATGAGGGCCCCAAAAGTTTTAAGGGTTTTAGGATTTTTGGAGGGGTTGTTGCAGCAACTACAACATGGGGGAAATTAAAATACAATCTAAAAATATAAATAAAAAAATAAAAAAATAACATTAGCAATTATAATTATTAATTAGTCCACTTGGGGTAGCTCAATTGGTAATGGCCATGGAAATGAAGTCTCACCAAATTGGAAGTCTTGGGTTCAAATCTTGTGTTATCCCCCCCCAGGTTTGGTATGAGAAGTTGACCATGATGAAGATGTAGCCTTACCAAGCTTACAATATATATATATATATATTCCAAGGAAAAATCATAATCTTTCATTAATTTTGAAAAATTACATATAGTAGATGCTTGACAGCATATGCATCATTGAAGCTTAGTCATATCAGTGTATACAAGTCACAAAATTCATCGAAGTCCCTTCCTAAAATGGCTGCAAAAAATAAACATATTCACCACGTATGGTGATATCATAAGATATATTCTGTAAATAAAACTATGATATATACAGTGTATATTATAACTGAGCACTTTCAACAAAATTTAGGATCCACCTACCCTATGATATGCCTGATCTATATATGGCTTGTCGTAATATTGGTACTGTGCACTACCCCTCTGCTCCTGAATCATCCACTGACCTCTAGGTAGTAGCGTGGCCTCCTTGGAAAGCCTGTCAGCACTGTTATTATGCTCCCTGTAAATATGATGACATATGATGGAATTAAAATGTGTTTTGAATATGTTCACTTCATCCAAAATATTTCTAAGCATGTGTGCATGACAGATAGTAATATTATTGAACCAATTAATAATGATTTTGGAGTCCCCGAAAATCTGTAGATTGATGCATTCATGGCTTAGAGAAAAATGCAATAAATGGCGAAGTGTGATAAGTTCAACATAATTGTTTGTCCCTTCTCCAAGTCCCATCTTGACCCTAAAATGGTGTTGGTCAGAGATGTATAGTAGAAATCCTCCCCCACACCCATGTTCTTGAGCGGCACCATCAAAAAAAGCCCAGGGGATGGATTGATCAATGGGTTCGGGTGCAAGTGCTCTTCGGGGGCGAGACATAGTATATTCCGGGAGTTCATGATAGGCGGAAATGATATTTGTAGTGATAATCTGCCATCTGACTACACCATCTTCAAAAATTATTCTATTCCGTGCCAACCAGATAGACCAACAAATATTCAGAGGAAGACAAATCAGATTTGATCCAGAATACGAGCTGTGCCAGTTTTTCCATGCTTGGTTAATGTTTTCCCCCTCCCATCTACCTGAATAATGAATCACATATGTGATTGACCTCCAAAGATTGATCATAGTTTCACATTTAAGAAAAATGATTAGTCGATTTAGGTGCTTGCTTACACAGAACACACCAGTGTGGTCCATGAATGGCTCTGTGAGTTAAGGATTCCCCTGTGGGGACTTTATTGCTAAGTACACACCAGAAGAAGAGCTTGGTTCGTGGTGGGGTTTTTAACTTCCAGATAGCCTGCCACCAATCTTGTGTATTCTCTGGCTGTCTGTTATTTATCAACCCGAGGTAGCCAGCTTTTGGGGTATATGCTCCATTTTCAGCAAGGCACCACATAATTTCATCAGGTCCCTCCTTAATTCTGATGTGAGACTCAATCAATGCAGCGATGTAATTATTCCACATTCGGTGCCAGTGAGGAGGGATATTTAGCTCATGTGCAGATTTCCAAGCCTGTGCATATATGGTTGTATTATCCTGGTTAGCAATATGTGCAATAACATTGATATCTCTCTGATTTAGATGGAGGATTAACTCTCTTAGAAGTTGGTATCAACCGCCTCCCCTTGTCCAAGGGTCCAGTCCGATGAGCACTTTTGTGCCATCATTTATCTGCCATGCTAAATTATTGCAGATGTTTGGGAGAGCCTGGAGCAGAGCTTTCGAAACCTAAGAAATACCAGTCCTCGGTCATCGTGGTAGCCTAACCCAATCCATGATTTGGAGAGGCCAAATGTATTTGTGGTAAGCAACATAGGTCCAAAGGTTCTGATTGGAGAGGAGTGTCCATCCCATTTTTGCAACAATTGCTTGAGCAAATAGGGGTAAATATTTTAGTCCCCATCCTCCCCATTTTTTGGGCAAGGCAATCTTGTTCCAACTAACCCAAGAAAAAACTCTCTTATCTTGTTGACCATTCCAAAGATATCTGCTGCAAATCTGTTGAAGGCGAGCAAGGATACTTCTGGGTATCTAGGCTAAAGCCATCCAGAAAATAGGGGTGGCCTCCAAGACTGATTTTATTAGCACTAATCTTCTTGCTCTGCATAAGAAACGATGACACCAATTTGTTAACCTTTTCTCTAGTTTGATGACTAGCCATATCTAGTCAGCAATTTTTTTGGCTCAGGGGTTTGATCCAGAACCTCAGGTATTTGAAGCCATGGTCAAGTGGGAGAATGAAAAATGGGAAGTGTTGTTGTGCATATCGAGATTCATGGATGGATGTGTGAGCTAAATTAATGGTGGATTTCCCATGGTTTACCATCATACCTGTAGCCCGGGAGAAAAGGGATAGTAGATTGTCAAATGAAACAGAGTCTCGAATGCTACCATCCAAAAAAATAAGGACATCATCGAAAAATATGAGATGGGTGAGATAGCGTTGGTCATTTATTTTCATACCGAATAGTCTACAAATTCATTTTTCATGTGCAATTAACCGGCTGAGTCCTTCCATGACAATGAGGAAAAGGAGGGGGGATAGAGGACAACCCTGTCTGAGTCCCCTTTCGGCATGAAAGAAATGGGAAGCAGAGCCATTAATGAGGACACTGAAGGAAGTTGTAGATATGAAAGACATGATCCAGGTGGTGAAAATATGCAGGAAACCCAGGTGGATGAGAAGCATTTTGATGTAAATCTAGCTAACACGGTGGAAAGCTTTCACCAGATCAAGCTTTAGCCTTGTGGCATCATATAATTTTCCAGTGGTCCTGCTCTCCTCCATGACATTGAGCAGGTTTTGTCCCAAGAGATCATGAAAAGCCAGATAAAACTCAATAGACCACCCGTCCAGTCCTGGGCTTTTATCCTTTTTAAACCACTTCAGGGTCCCCTCAAGTTCAGCAGGTGTCACTGGTGAATTGAGATCCTCTTCCGCCTCTTCATCTACAAACCGAGGGAAAAAGATAGTCACTTGTATAATATCCGCTAGATTGGTCCCTTGGGGAGATTTGTAAAGATTCTGGAAGTGTGAGGTACCCAGAAGAGATAGCTTTTTGAAGGTGTCTGCCACACCTCCCTCACGTATGGGCATATTCCAGATAGTGTTAGCTACCTTTCTTCCCTTTGCAAAGTTCTGAAAGAACTTTGTGTTATCATCTCCAACTTGTAGCTAGACTGCCCTGCTCTTAAGTCTCCAGGTTTCCTCCCTTTCCTTCAATATCCTATCCTTCTGTTTCTCAAGCTCAATAAGATGGGCTTTTTCATTTTTAGATGAAAATTCCTTATTGTTGTCATCCATAAGAGCACTCAATTCAGATTCAATCAGAGATAGGGTCTGATCATCCCTCTATTTTTTCTCTTTGTCCCAGGAGATGGATAGATGCTTGAGCTGAGAGAGATTGTGGCAGAAACCCCCAGCCAGAGATTTGTGTCTCGAGATGGGGTTTGCCTTCTAATAGTCAGTGACCATCTTGATGTATCCCAGATCCTATAACCAGACATGATTTAATTTGTAGGGGGGTTTATGTTTTGATTCGGGACCAAGGATCTCCAAATATTTAGGGGAGTGGTCAGATATGCCCCTAGAACCCACCCATTGTCTATATCTATTCAGATGCTGCAACAGGGGCACCTTAATCAGGAATAGATCGAGCCACCTAGCTAGAGCTGCAACCCCTACCCTTCTGTTTCTCCAAGCGGGCAGGGGCTTTATCATGGGAACATCTATAAGGTTATGCTGCTCCAAAGAATTCATAAAGTACCCAGATAGAGGATCTACTTATGCTTGGGATCCCCATGATTCCCCAAATCCTATGGAGAAATTAAGATAACCCCCGATGACTAGATGATTGGGTGAAGTAATCTCTAGATTGAGAAAACACTGCTAGAAATCCTCTCGTCGATGACAAGGTCCGTATACATTAATAGCCCGGATATTCATACCAAGTTCGGCTGAGAAAATATCCATACCTAAAAATGCTAATCCTCCCCAGGATGTTGTAACCTTGATGGTGCGAGGGTTGTATCCATTGGCTAGTCTCCCTGATCGTCCCAAAGCATCAAGGGAGTAAAAAAGCTGGGTTTTAAGGATGATAAGGTTCTGATGATGAGGTCAGCCTCCCCTAGGGTTTCTTGCAAGCATAATGATATCCACAGGCTCGGCTTCAAATAACCTATGCATGGATAGTTTCTTAGAGGCACTAGCCATACCTTTGCAATTGAAGGAGAGCCATCTCATGGTGGAACCCTCCCAGGGGTGTTCAATGCTCTAAGAACCCCTTCCAGAGTGGATCGTTTGCTAGTGGGAACTTCTGCCCCGACCTTTTGAATGACTTTTGTGAGATTGGACTTTCGACCACGAGATGTTTGAACAACTAGACGAGGAAGAGTGAGACCTAGCCCTGTATAGGAGGGAGTAAGGCTCTCAGGGAGGGAACGAGAGCGTAAGTTGTATGAGTGAGGCAGTTCCAATTGATCCGAGGAGGATGGGAGGGGGGAGGAGGGGGGGGAGGGACATATGGATCGGTGGTGGAAATGATGGGAGGGATTAAGGTAAGAGCACATGGTATGGAGGGAGAAATGATCCTAATAGACACATAATCAAGAGATGCACTGCAAGAAAGATATACAGATGTGATAGGGAGAGAGAAAAGAGGAGTACCCACTTTTCTTGTAGCCTTAGCAGCTGCTCGGGATCGTGTTATCAGAGGCGATGGAGTCCTGTACACTTCTTCCGTTGCCATGGAAGTACTGTCCCGAACAGGCGCTTGGGGGACTGAAACAGGGGTGCGAGCCAGGGTGGAGACAACGTTACCCTTTGAGTTAAAAGGATCGCTCATAGAATCAAATGATTTCTTGATTAATGGGCATTCCTTGAAGATGTGCCCCACCTCGTGACATCTAATACAGTGAAATGGGACGCCTTCGTAGTCCAAGATCTATACCCAAGTGTAATGCCTCCATTTTAATGTAATTTTTTCTTCCAAGCCCTCTCGTGTATCCAAATGCACCAATATGCGAGCCAAGTTTCGATTCTTGGTCTGTACATAAGATTGATCATAGTCCAGGTAGGTGCCCAACGTATTCCCAATCCTGACAAAAACATCTTCAAACCAATACTGAAGTGGAAGTCCAAGTAATCGAACCCAAATAGGTCCAGCCCCTATCTTCTCCCTTTCCGGGTCAAACAATGGACTCCATTGCTTTAGGAGAACCGACGCCATCTCTATATGCCAGTATCTCGCGAGAACTAGATCTGTATAATCCTCCTTTGTAAAATGTAAAGCAAACCACCCCCTAGGAATGTTGAAAATAATATTGAGAGGGGGGGTGAATCAGTATTATCTAGTTCTTTTAACAAATCTTCCTTATTTACACTTTGAATTATTTTTGCATATTAGTACCATAAATAATGAGTAAGAAAAACAGACAGTCACATCAAAGAACACCAGATATAAGGTGGAAACCCAATGTGGGTGAAAACCACCTGCTGCAATATGTCTCTATCTTCTTTCAAATTAGAAACTCCTTTTACAATGGTCTTGTACTGGTGCAGTCCTTTACCAGTACGCAGGCTGCAACCTGCAGAGAGCTACAACTCTCTCTCGTTTTCCAGTCTCTCCTGGAAGAGAGCTACAACCCCCTACTTTTTTTCTTTCAAGGACCACTTTTCATAAATTTTCAAACTGGATCCATAAACATCAAATGATCATCAAGTACCAGTAAGTCAACCAGATAACCAGATCTACAATAACAGTAAACTAAACCCAGAACACCTTATAAACAAAAAAATCATTCAACAAAAGATCTTAATACAGATACGCAATTTCCTTTTCTCTGGCCTGCGTTGCTACGCACTTCACCTTCTGTGGCGCCGCGCACCTCCGCAGCTGCGCCTTCTGTGGCGCCTCCGCACTGCACCTTTGGTGGCGCCTCTGTGGTGTCTCGTGTGGCGCCTCAGCGTTGCACCTTCTGTGGCGCCGCGCACCTCCGCAGCTGCGCCTTCTGTGGCGCCTCCGCACTGCGCCTTTGGTGGCGCCTCTGTGGTGTCTCGTGTGGCGCCTCCGCGTTGCACCTTCTGTGGCGCCTCTGTGGCGTCTCCGCACTCCGCCTTCTGTGGCGTCTCCGCACTGCGCCTTCTGTGGCGCCTCTGTGGTGTCTCCGCACTGCGCCTTCTGTGGCGCCTCTGTGGCGTCTCCGCACTGTGCCTTCTGTGGCGCCTCTTTGGTGTCTCCTGTGGCGCCTCCGCACTGCGCCTTCTGTGGCGCCTCTGTGGCATTTCCGCACTGCGCCCTCTGTGGCGCCTCTATGGCGTCTCCGCACTGCGCCTTCTGTGGCATCTCTTGTGGCGCCTCCGCACTGCGCCTTCTGTGGCATCTCTGTGGCGTCTCCGCACTGCGCCTTCTGTGGCGTCTCCGCACTGCGCCTTCTATGGCGCCTCTGCACTGCGCCTTCTGTGGCGCCTCTGTGGCATCTCCACACTCCGCCTTCT